>JAOXYI010048720.1:0-12882 GCA_028566495.1 Lithophaga antillarum | reverse complement strand
AAAGGAACTACAAGCATAATGTAACTATAGAATATTTCCTCAGTGAATTACACAAAATAATAACCTCACTGAACTTAGTATATTTATACATTATTTCCTCAGGAAATAACACAAATCTCTGATCTCAGGGACCTAAATGTATAGATTTTTTCCACAGGAAACAGCACAAACAGAACTACAAGCATAATATATCTATAGAATATTTCCGCAGGGAAAAATACAAACTAATAACCTCAATGAACTTCAAGAATGATATATCTATACCTTATTTCCTCAGAAAACAACACAAACTCCTGATCTCAGGGACCTAAATTCACTTATTATTTCCACAGGAAACAGACAAAAGGAATACAAATATAATGTATGCTATAGAATGATTCCTTAGAAAATATCTCACTGAACTTCATGCATACTATATCTATACATTATTTCCTCAGGAAACAACACAAACGTCTGATCTGAGGGATTAAAAGTATAATATTAATATAGATTATTTTCTAAGGAAAAAGCGCAAATGGAAGTACAAGCATAATGCATGTCTAGATTATGCCCTTGGAGAACAACACAAATCCCTGATATCATGGACCTAAACGCATAGATTATTTCCTCAGGGAACAACACAAAATAATCACCTCACTAAACGTACTATATCTGTATATTATTTCTTCATGAAACAACACAAACCCCTGATCTATCTATAGAATATTTCCTCAGGGAACGACACAAACTAATAACCTCACTGGACTCATCTATACATTATTTCCTCAGGAAACAACAAAAATCCCTGATCTCAGGGACCTAAATGCACAGTTGTTTTCCACAGGAAACAGCACAAAAGGAACTGCAGGCATAATGTATTTATAGAATATTTCTTCAGGGAATAACACAAACTAATAACTTTATTGAACTTAAGAATAAAATATCTATGCATTATTTGCTCAGGAAACAACACAAACTGCTGATCTCAGGGACCTAAATGCATACATTATTACTGCAGGAAATAGCAGAGACAGAACCACAAAACATAATACATGTATAGATTATTTCCTCGGGGGACAACACAAACTAAGAACCCCAGTAAACTAGTGCATAATGTATCTACATTATAAACCCAAACTCCTAATCTTATGGATCCCAAGGATAACACTAATATAGAGTACTTCTTAGGAAACAGCAAGAACCGAGCTACAAGTATAAATCCATATATAGGTTAATCTCCAGGGGAACAACACAAACCCCTGATCTCATGGACCTAAATGCATAGACTATTTCCACAGTAACCAGAACAAAAGGAACTTCATCCATAAAGTATCTATAGAATATCTTCTCAGGGAACAATACAAACTAATAATCCGAAAGATCTTCAAGAATAATATATCTATACATTATTTCCTCAGGAAACAACACAAACTCCTGATCTCAGGGACCTAAATGCATAGATTTTTTTCACAGGAAGAAAACAGCACAAACGGAACTGCAAGCATAATGTATCTAGAGAATATTTCCTCAGGGAACAACACAAACTAATAACCTCTCTGAACTTTGTATGTCTATACATTATTTCGTCAAAAAACAACACAAATCCCTGATCTCGAGGACCTAAATGCATACATTTCCCCCCTCATGAAACAGCACAAATGAAATTCAAGCATAATGTATCTATAGAATATTTCCTCAGGGAACAACACAAACTAAAAACCTCATTGAACTTGAAGAATAATATATATGTACATTATTTTCTCAGGAAAAAACACAAACGTCTGATATGGAGGATTACAAGTCTTATATTAAAATAGGTTATTTCCTCAGGAAGCAGCGCAAACGGAAGTACAAGCATAATGCATGTCTAGAATATACCCCTGGGATACAACACAACCCCTGATCTCATGGACCTAATTGAATAGATTATTTCCACAGGAACCAGACCAAAAGGAACTACAACCATAATGTATCTATGGAATATTTCCTCAGGGAACAAAAACAAACTAATAATCAATATATGATTTCCTCACGAAACAACACACAACCCTCATCTAAAGGACCTAAATGGATACATTATCTTCAAAACAACCAAAAAAAAAAAAAAAAAAAAAAAAAAAAAGAGACTACAGCCATAGTGTATCTATAAAATATTTTCTCAGGGAACAACACGAACTAATAACCTCACTGAACTTACTATAGCAGTATATTTCCTCAAGAAACAACACAAATCCCTGATCTCATGGACCTGAATGCATAGATAATTTCCACAGAAACCAGACAAAAAGGAACTACAACCATAATGTATCCATAAAATATTTCCACAGGGAACAACACGAATTAATAACCCCACTGAACTTACTATATCAGTATTTTATTTCCTCAAGAAACAACACAAACGTCTGATCCGGGGGATTACAAGTCTTATATTAAAATAGATTATTTCCTCAGGAAACAGCGCAAACGGAAGTACAAGCATAATGCATGTCTAGAATATACCCTTGGGGAACAACACAACCCCTGATCTCATGGACCTAATTGCATAGATTATTTCCACAGGAACCAGAAGAAAAGGAACTACAAGCATAATGCATCTACAGAATATTTCCTCAGGGAACAACACAAATTAATGACCTCACTGAACTTAGTATATCTATACATTATTGCCTCAGGAACCAACACAAATCCCTAATATCAGGGACCTAAATGCATCGATTTGTTTACACAGGAAACAGCACAAACGGAACTACAAACATAATGTATCAATAGAATATTTTCTGAGGGAACAACACAATCTAATAACCTCATTGAACTTCAATAATAATATATGAATTGATTATTTCCTCAGGAAACAACGCAAATCCCTGATCACAGGGACCTAAATGCGTAGACTATTTCCACAAAACCCAGAACTACTATACCTACTACTATACTATACTATATCTATATATTATTTCCTCGGGAAACAACACAAACCCTTGATTTCAGGAACCTAAGTGGATAGATTATTTCCACAGGAACCAGAACAAAAGGAACTACAACCGTAATGTATCTATAGAGTATTTCCTCAGGGAACAACACAAACTAATAATCTCACTGGACATAGTATATCTATACATTATTTCGTCAGGAAACAGCACAGATCCCTGATCTCTGGGACCTAAATGCATAGATTTTTTCAACAGGAAACAGCACAAACGAACTAGAAGCATAATGTATCTATAGAATATTTCCTCAGGGAACAACACAAACTAATAACCTCATTGAACTTCAACAATAATATATCTATACATTATTTCTCCAGGAAACAACACGAACTGTTGATCTCAGGGACCTAAATGCATGCATTATTACCGCAGAAAATAGCATAGAGAAAACTACAAAACATAGTGCATGTATAGATTATTTCCCCGGCGAAAACACACACTAAGATCCCAGGGAACTAGTGAATAATATATCTCTACATTATTTCCTGAGGGAAAAACACAAACTCCTGATCTCAGGTATCCCAAGCATAACACTAATATAGAGTATTTCCTCAGGAAACAGAAAGAACAAAACTACAAGCATAGTGCATATATAGATTAATCCCTAGGGGAACAACATAAACCCCTGATCTCATGGACCTAAATGTGTAAACTATTTCCACAGGATCCAGAACAGAAGGAGCTACAACCATAATATAACTATAGAATATCTGCTCAGGGAACAACACAAACTAATAACCTCACTGAACTTACTACATCAATATATTATTTCCTCAGAAAACAACACAAACCCCTCATCTCATGGACCTAAATGCATAAATTATCTCCTCGAGAACCAGAAAAAAAGGAACTACAGCCATAGTGGATTTATAAAATATTTTCTGAGGGAACAACACAAACTAATAATCTCACTGAACTTACTATATCAGTATATTTCCTCAAGAAACAACAGAAATCCCTGATCTAATGGACCTGAATGCATGGATAATTTCCACAGGAACCATAAAAAAGGAAACACAACCATAATATATCTATAAAATATTTCCTCAGGGAACAACACGAACTAATAACCTTACTGAACTTACTATATCAGTATATTATTTAATCAAGAAACAACACAAATCCGTGATCTCTGGGATATAAATGCATAGATGTTTTTCCGTAGGAAACAGTACAAAAAGAACTATAGAACACTTCCTCAGGGAACAACACAAACTAATAGCCTCAACGAACTTCAAGAATAATATGTCTATACATTATTTCCTCAGGAAACAACACAAACTCCTGAGTGCACAGATTATTTTCGCAAGAAACAGCACAAAAGAATTACAAACATAATGTATCTATACAATGATTCCTCAGGGAATGACTCACTGAACTTCAAGCAAACTAAATTTATACATTATTTCCTCAGGAACAACACAAACGTCTGGTCCGAGGGATTACAAGTATCATATTAAAATAGATTCCTTTACACATTACATACTCAAACATGGAAACTGTAATTTAAGACTGCAACATTTGTACTAAATATCAAATAATTTATTATTTTCTTTTAAATAATTGTATTCAATATTGTCAAATGAGACAGGTCTCGACATTATCTTCTAGGGGTTGGCGCTGATTCATATCCATCTGGTTATCGAAATGCTACAATTAGGCTCTTGTGACTTAAAAGGTAACGACAAATAAAGGAAAATCAGGTAATTTTATTATGTCGCCGAGTAAGTTTGTAGTTCGGCCAAATATTAATTACAGAAACTACACACTTCCGGAATTTTTTAGATTTTTTTTGTTTGTTTTTTTTGTTTTGGCATGCGATCCCTCTCCCCTTCTACATTGCCAAATTGTGCCGATTTCTCCCAAACTTTAGAAAAATTACTATCCTTCTCAGTTTAAAATTGATAAAATGAAAGCTGTGTTTTTGTTTACAACGTGGCAGTACTGCTATTTTTATGACAACAGTATTCAAATTTTGTTCCTCCTGATAAAATGTTTCACAAATAAACAATGTCCATTTGAAGTCTAACTTGAGCTATTTTGCAGCTTAGGGCACTTTTCGCAATAAACAGATACAAATATCTCTTCCCATTAAATCTTTAAAGTTGATTACTTATTTTGTGCTAACGAAGAATAAAAGGTGGTAAAAACAAAAAGCCATGAAAGTCGTTTATTATGTTATTTTAGTGTTTAGTAAGAAACAACAATCCAGAGTTTATTTACCAAAATCAGACACCCGTAAATGACGGCACAATTTCCGTTGCATACCATCATTTTTCGTCAAAAGTATTAGTATATACATAAAGTAAATATATTGTATATTTTTTGCACTTCCATTTCTGCATTTTCATGGGAAGAGAATACAAGTTTTTTGTTCGAAAAATATGCACGAAGTTCCAAAACTGGTGCACCATAATTTTTTTCACTATCAAAAGTATTCAATGCAGTGTTTGTGAAACTTTGCACAGTATTTTTCATTCGCAGTAATGCATAGATATATTAATATGCCCTGAATATATATGCCAACGGTATACCACGGAATTTTTGCATTTTTCAACGTGTTAGTATGAATGTATAGTCAGTAGGAGATTCCAAATGCATCAATGATACGGAATGCCCGAAAACTAAATTCTTAAGATAACGTCCTAAATCGTTATGTAGAAGCTGTTTATGATTTTATGGTCTATACTATAGTGTCCTACTATAATTGTCGAGTTAGAGATTAATTTTAATCAACATTTTCTGGGACGCCAGATGGAGATAGTAGCAGTACGCATAGGAAACTTCTATTTTCGTGCTGTATGAGCTTACATACACGTACATGTACACGATTGCAGAAATGGGTGTTGTATGGATTGAATTGTTGAGATTTATTGACACTTGTAATTTTTCAGGTACATAATGATGAAACCCTGCTCTCCTCTTGCAGGAGGGATGTTATTTATGGGCTAGTGATTTTGCGATTTTACACTATTCGGGTAGTTATTTTTATGTGAGGTTTATAAGAAAACTTTGTAGCATTCTTGTGTGGTATTTTTGGTTGTCTAATCGTTTTTTAGTTGATACTTTTGGGGCTATCTCACTGGAAGTTGGGTAAGTCTTTTCTTTTAGCATTTTTATTTCAAATAGCAAATTTTAGTATTGATAATACTGCAGCAACAAGTCGACCTCAGAAAATTAAAGGACAGATTGATTCACCAACTAATCATGGACAGCTTAATCCATCATTACTTGTTTGCTATGTTATGGCATCAAATTTGACTGTAAAGGAAAGCAGAATGCTCTGCAAAAGCCTGAAATTGTCGATATGTTCAATTGTAACCAGAAATTTTGCCACATAAATTATGTAATAACATTTGAACTAGACCTGTAACATATTTATTACAGTCTAAGGAGAAAGTTACGAATCGTGTAACTCCAGGGCATTGTGCACCCTTTTTTTTTGGCATTTGTCTTCAGTCAGTCATGAATTAGCGAACAACGTTACATGTAAAATAAGCTCTGCAGCGATCTGTAGAAAAAAAAATATCAACGTATCGATAAAACGCATGCACCAAAAGGGTAAAGTAGGATTACGTAGTTCTTGAGAACGTCCAGATAAAAAGGGGGAAAGTGGGAAATGACTCACAACATGACTTGTAAAATGAAGAAAATGATCATGTCAGTTCAGAAAAATATCCTGTCTTTCAGATGTTGACTATAAAACATTCAAGCCTGTCAAAGGAGGTAGTATGATAAGTATCCCCTAGAATGAAGATCTTTGTAACATGACAAAACCTGGCTTAAACTAGTGAAAAATATATGTTTCTAAGTAATTGTGTCATTGTTATGTAACTAACTGGTTTATGACATCACACTGATGTCATCAAAGTGTCATTATTTGGCGTTTTTGGTTAAAAAAATGCCAAATTTGTGCTATTTTTAACTACTTTTTGATGGAATTAAATATGAGCGAGAGCGAAAACCAACAAAATATTTATATTTTCAATTTATCTCACTAATATACACCTTATGGTGTAATATTTATTTGGTACTCTTTCTGGCTCATATTTAATTCTAGATAAAAATGTGTCATTTTGTGGCTTTTCCCCGCTTTTCTTCAAAAAGGGCTAATTTTCAGCCCAAAAACTGAGGAGAAATAATTTGTATTTTCTAAATGAGTGGACATGTGTGTATATTAAAATGGTGGTAACAAATTAAGTGCAGAAACTTTATAATTTTACATTTTTAGTTTCACTATTTCTTTTTAGATCCAAGATGGTATTAAAATCTTTGAAGCCGAATTTTAACCTTTTTTATCCAAGGAACAATGTCTAAACTAGAATTTATGTTTGTTAGACACGGATGTCCTGCCTTAGTAATCAGTACCTACAAAGATTCTTCCACTGATGAAGATTCATTGTTAATTTACAATGGAACGCCCTAAAACCGGACCCTCTGAAAACCGGAATCCTCTGAATACCGAATGTATATCTTTGGTTCGGTGTTATTTATTGTTAAAATTTCCTCTGAAAACCGGCCACAAAATAATTTACCTATAAACAGTTCAATCCGATCAACTGTGTAATGTAATACAAGATCAATCAATATTTTACAATTGATTAGAAAGGTGCATGTTTATTGCAAAGTGGTCATTGTGTAAACAAGAAGTTTAGGAATACGTACTAATAAAGAAGAAGAACACATATAGAAAGAAGTCTGCATATGAACTAAACACAGCAATAGAAGTCGTAGTTTACAAAATAAAAATCGGAAATCACTAGAGCCCAAAATCGTACATCTCCATTACAAGGGAGGTAAAAAACAAAAACAAAAACAAAAAAAAACCAAATGTTTGAAATTATAATTTTGCTCGGAAGGTGTCACTTTTTTTTTTTAGACGAGTGAACATAATTTCGTGGTCGGATCTATAAAAGAGGATTGATATTTTAATCCATAAACAAATTATATTTCGCACATGATACGATATCATACCGAATATAAATGTCAAGCCGTCCGTTAAACGTCGTCGTTTAGAATTGATTTTCCACGATAAATTAATGCGATCGAAGAGATCAAAAGCGTCCCTAAACTTTCGTACAAAATGAGATAAAGTTTAAAAAAACGTTTAAAAATAGTTAGGTCAGAACGTTTTCAGACCGGAACAGCATGTTTCCGATTACCTCCCAAAACCGATCCCTCTGAAAATCGGCCGATTTCATCAGTCCCGTGGGTGACTGGTTTTCAGAGTTTCCACTATATTCGATGACGTGGAAACTGACTGTTATGGTAATCCAATTATTATATATTTGCTCAGTCCTATCAAAGACAAATCTACTGATGATGTTTCATTACTGTATTATAGCTGCTAGTATAGAATTGGGCCTAAACGCAAAACTTTACCACAAAATGTGGACATACCTGTGGATGGACAAGGATAACATCACATGTATGCCACTTCCGCATCCGAAGGAAGGTGGGGCATAAAAATGTGTGAAAATTTATTAGCTCTAAAGCTAGATTATCAATGGCTACATTGTGTAATGTAAATCTGAGAGCCTACTTTAAATGATTTTCGTCATTTTCTAAAGTACATGCGTACCAAGTGTAAAGCTGGTCAACATTAAAAAAGGAGTTCTATCCCCTTCAATATGCATACTTATCACAGCCATTTTGGAGGGTTACCGGAAATATGGCTATTTTTTTTACCTCAGTAACAGCACATGCAAAAATTCCTTGTAGACTATCACATCCTCGCACAACAAAAACAGACAGCAAACGTTTACGTTTGTATAAAGTAGAGTGGATTGTTGGGGTTTATCATCATTTTAGCAATTCTTAAGCTACACCATGGCTACCAGACGTACTGAGGAAGGAAAACCGATAGCTGACAGGTTAAACCCCTTATTTTGGGTAGGTGTCTGGAGACCTGAATGGCTGGCTATTATGTTCAGTGTATAAATAATCACGTGAATTAGTTTTACCTCTGGTATCTACTTTTTAAAACGTAAATGGAAATTAAGAGAACAAATAGTTACTTGAAATCAAATGACATCTGAAAGTGTCACTCTATGAATTTCTCGCCACCAATCATGTACAATGTATACGTTGTTGTATGTACATATAGCTAACTGAAGTATTCTTGGTATATCAACTTCTGCTGAATTACCTGAAAAACATTTAGCGAGTGTTTTTGGCCTTGTAGGTAGCTTTTGTCTGATTAACCCATAAGTTTGCTACAATACATATATACAGTCCTCACCAAAAACGGCAAACTCTGCTAATCAAGTATGGAAGATGTTGGAATGCAAATAAAGGTTCAATATCATTTTTTCTTAATTCTCCATAAGGTCCAATATATGTAGTTTTGTTAAGATCTGATGAGAATATATTTTTGAATATACATTTGTATTGCATCTCTTCCAAGTTTCATAAGCATCTTTATGATCAATTGAAGCTGAAAATACATATATGATTTAGAACGGTCAGAAACTTAAAATTCACATTGGGATTTATGAAGGCCTAACTCCAACAAGCGGGTCTGGGCTTATGTTCTCACGCTCTATGTTCAAATTTTAAATAGGTGATGACAAGAATTTTGCTTCTAGCAATATTTTCATAATATACTTCGTCACTTTTAAATTGTTGTAAATTCTGCCTTAACTGTTGCCTTAGTATTTTTCCAGCTTATCCATTCTATTAATACATTAAGTACATTTATATTTGCAGCTGTCAAATGACTGGTCAAAATGTTTTTGAGCCATGTCAGTCCATTTTATTAGAAAATCAACCATGAAGTCTAATTTTAATTGCTATCTGATGCAAAGGTGAAGTGAATATTCCTTTGTGTAAATCATATTATACATACCAAAGAACTTCATGTTTTAATAAATATCATTTTGTAAAATCTGTATTCGATTTGAATCAATCATTTTCTTTCCAATGATGACGTCATTAACATCAAGTTCAGCTGATTTGTAGACTCTGTTTTCAGAGATATTTCGTACCTACACACGATACATGTACATGTACATTTTCTGAATTCAAGAAAACTTTACCCAATACAGTCCTACTACAAATCACATATCAAAGCAGAGAAAACTTAAATGACTTAATATTCTTAAAGAAATGTACCACTTGCTTACCACTAAATCACAGTCAATATTTATAACAACATAAACTTTAAATACATACAGAACTTCAAGTACTGTTAAAGTGAATTTTTCACAAGGGGATAATTTTCACTTATTTCACCGTGCGAAATGGGTGATAATTAACACGACCGAAATACTGTTAATAATATAGATTATTGCTGATTGGTCGAAATTTACACCGAAGAGAAATGGTTAAATTTGGAAATCAGGAAATTTATACAATGTGAAATAACTACATTCTCATCAATCTTTAATTGAACTAAAATGATCCTGAATCACTCACCTAGTTATAATTGGACCACTATTAGATACCAAAGAAGAAATTCTTTAATACATTTCTCTTTCGGTACGTCTTATGTTAAATTTTGTCCCATTGTGTCAGATATCTTGGATGTTTGGCAGAGTCCTTGGACCCAATTTTGAAAGGGGTTCATTTAACATGCCTAACGACCATCTCTACCCAGTTTGATTTCGTTTGTTACACAATCTAATTAAAATTAAATCTCTGCACTTGCTCCCCATTTTTTATCGGATATTTACTTGTCGCAGCGTGGGAGATCTAAGGACACCCAATTCGGGGTCATGTCTCAGCTATTTTTAGACTGGCCTACACAACTGTAGAGTATTTAGTTGGCATAGACATTATCGATACGTTTGAAAAGTTCCGAATGGGCAAAAACAAAGATGTCAGACTCAGTGCGACAAAAACGAGTTCGAAGTTTTGCAACAGTTATGAACATTATTGAGTATTAATAATATTTGAAATGGCTTCCGGGGAATTGATGACACCTCGGAAAATAAGTGTCAGGTCAAACAATTGTGTTTTATGTGGGTTTTCGTTCATACAAACCGACATATCGTCAACGGGAGAAAAAACGGAACACAAACTATTTAAACAGAAACTAAAACTAAATACAGAGCGAGTGTCAGTCATTACAAGTGTTGTGCTAAGTTTTGTTATACACCCAGATATAGGCAAGGACAATGGTGTCTGCATAAAATGCTTTAGAAAAGTGGAATCTTCGATTAAAATGAAGAGAGATGCCCTGAAATTTCAGGAAGAGCTTATTGCTAGTCGTGGACGGGTAGAGAAATCAAATCTCCACTTCCAAGAAAATTGCAAATTGAGAAAAGACTCTTACGTTCACCATCCACTGAACAACTGTCTAAACAAATAGTTCCTCCAGCTCACCATTCAATGACTGGCCCATCACACATTTCAGGGACAGGCTCAACACTGTCAGAGACTCTAACAACACAAACTTTAGTGCCAGATGTACAACCAATTTTAACCAATTCCCAAGGACAGAACCAAGGATTCCTTCTGTTTCTATGCAGCCTATAACAACCTGTCATGTACCCCTCCCTGGTAAGTTTATAATAGTTCAGCACATGTATCATGGTAAGTTATGGGATTAAAATTGGAAAAGGAAATTGACAAAAAATTAGAAAATAAGGGGTAAAAAAAAATATGTCTATTTAGGGGTATATTAGTGTAAAAACAAGCTGTGCTTGAAATTGACAGATGTCCAGTTGTCTCAAGATGCCTTGAGTTTGTAACAAGCAATTTCAGTCTTTTACTAAAATTTAAGGTTAAGTCGAAGGAATTCACCGCCATCTAGCGTTCCCTTCTTTATTGTTTCGCGGTTGATGTCCCCTTCCTATTGTATGACGTCTCTATTCTATTGTATGACGTCTGGATGTTTATGACGTATCATTCCAGCCCTGGAAGGGCTTTGGCGTCTCCTGATGGAAATAAAACTGGAAACTTAATGTGTAAGAAAACGCGTAGAAAAATATTTTCTGTGCAAGAATTGGAAACCTGTAACAACCAACCAATCTGATGACATAGCCTGGTTAGAACGTCGTCGCATCGTCGAACTGAAATACCCCGCCCCCTCTCTCTCAAACTATTTACTTAAAATACAAAAGCTGTTTTTCATCCTTGTCTTGATGAGAAGCCACTGGGATCCATGATCATTGATTTCTAATATCGATATAAAACGTCCTTTGAATTCGCATTCACAATACGGCATACAATCAATTACATTACATGTGTAAAAGATAAATTTTACCCAACGCCGATTTTTATAATACATATGTTTGACAAGATATAAATTATGCTCGCTAATATAACCAATAATATAACACCGTAAGCAGCCACAACTGCAAGATTATATTCAATGGACATGTTATTTATTTAAATTTTCCAAGTCTTTTTTTTTTACAATTTTTCGGAAAAAAACGTTTTTGTCGTAATTTTTAGGGGACGACGACTGCCCCTTTATCTGAATCCGACTTTGGTAACCATATATGATTTCTGAAATTCAAGTCCGTAGTTCTGAGTTTATGTAGAACTTATATGTACTCAAAAACCACGGATTATACTTTTAACACACAAAACTTGTGCAAGGCGAATCCAGGACGTTTTCAGTGAGACATTCGCGGTCAAAAGTTGTGATAGATTTAATCTCATTTTCTAAATCAACTTTTACCCACCATAGATTTCTTGGATATGTGTTATAAGAATGGTAAAGCTTGTACTTATTTCAAGATCCAGTACATGTTAAAATTCGACTTTTCTTTATTTGTTTGTATTTCTACGGTATGTGATGCGAATATTATCCAGATTTCTGCCGTTGACGGTTACAGCAGCTGATGACAAGATAACACACACACACACACCACAAAAAATGGACTCCTGTGCGTGATGTTGCATTGGCTTTGGAACAAGTTTTGAATTGACTACCAGCTTTCGTGAACCAAATAATATCACAATACAT
>JAOXYI010048614.1:0-12884 GCA_028566495.1 Lithophaga antillarum | reverse complement strand
GTATGTAATATATATATATATATATATATATATATATATATGTGCGACTGTAAATACAAACATACACATGTGCACAAATTCGCACAATTACATACAAATTGACACACATACATCAATACATGTACAAAAATCATATGCATTTTCTAATTCATTTTTCGATTGCATTGTAGGTTACAGTGAAAAGAATAAGGCACCCAGAACTATTAATAGTAAGTATAAAACTGAGTTATTTCTGGTTTATAAAAAGTTGGCATGTGTAATGAGAATGCGAACAGTTATCTAAATGTAATTTCATTCTGTTTGCAGAAAACAACGACCCCTCCGAGGAGATCTCCGGAGAAAGAAAAAGATGAGGTAAGTACTGTATAATAGAATTCCATACAGGACATTATAGCCTATTATAGAAATTAAATTCTAGTGAAATAGACCATCGTATAATAAAATAGAATATATTTTTGCTAATTTTAATGCAGTTCCGTTAATTGCAACTAAAGATACGGAAGTTGGGTAGGGTATCCTGTCTCATCTTAAACACATATAAAGTCTACTGACAAGAAGTTAAATTTTATCATATTTTTTTTTGCAGCCAGGGATTACTTAGGTCCTACTTCCCGCTCGATGATGTAAATATCTACAATACCGCAACCAAAGAAGATTCAGAAACAATATTTACAACATATCCCAAATATATCTTAAATGTTTAGTTGTTTTATGTCATACAGTGGTGATACTAGTAGCATTGGTAAACACTAGTGTATAGTGGTATATACTAGTGTACACTGGAATATACTTGTGTAAGTGGTGTAGGGTAGTATAAACGTTTTCCCATCAGCTGTGACCTTCACGCTTTGAACATCACGTATTTATCACCGCATAATTGTTCCATTTCCCGCGGTAAAGTATGAAATACCGCAAAAATCGGAGCAGTTACATGCGGTATTTGATTATGCATGATACAAAGCACTTTTTTACCGTTCTTGTGGGAATATATACGACATGCGGTGGTAATTACGCGGTAGCTGACTCGCGTGAAAAAATACTCCACGGGAAAATTTCACACACAAGACGCAGACAGTACCGCTGTCTAACGTAGCAAATACCGTTGTATACCGTATGGATTACCACTGCAAAGGTAAAGCATATTATTATGTACTACACTATGATAATTGACCTTATGAAATTACTATATGCACAATGTACATGTATCATGTATTGTTTGATGAAAAACTGCAAGACAGGCTGATAACTCGAAAGTAGGCACTGACCTGCATTGCATAAAATGGGTTTCTTGCAAAAAAGAACAGAATTCCAGAATAGATTTTGAATATACTCACTCCTTTGTCAATCAGACTGGACATGATGTATTTTACATGTACTTCTATAGTTTCGCATAAGATCGATTTCTTTCCGACGCGGCTCATATATCATAACATATTACAGTATTCTGCACCGTGACATAGTATACCAGTGTACACTTATATACACCAATATATACCAGTATACAATAGTACACACTCATATACACTCATATATACCTGTATAAAATTATATATACTAGTAGATACCAGTATAGGTTTTATTTTCAATTGTATAGCAATATTGACTAGTATGTACCAGCCTATTGTAGGATGTAACAGTAAATACCATAATACACTTGTACATATGGGTTTTAATTTGATTATCTAAATATACACTAGTGCACAATTATATAGACTAGTATACATACCAATTTGCACACCTTTATACACTTATGAAGATGTAATCAATAATGCAATTTTGCAAACACTATTGCGGTTACCATTGTACAATGTTATACTACCACATACTATATTAGTATGCGTAATACTATAGCAGTATACGCTAGTATATTCCTATATACACTAGTATATACCACTATACACTAGTATATACACGTATACGCCCGACTATACCAGTATACGCTAGTATTTACCCGTATACACTAGTATATACCAGTATATACAATA
This sequence comes from Lithophaga antillarum, assembly GCA_028566495.1. Lineage (NCBI taxonomy): Eukaryota > Metazoa > Mollusca > Bivalvia > Mytilida > Mytilidae > Lithophaga > Lithophaga antillarum. Next base: position 10,899 of record JAOXYI010048614.1, on the reverse strand, counting down.
ATATACTAGCACATACAATACCAGTACACATGATATTGTATCAGTAAACACTAGTATATAACAGTATACAGTAATATATACATTAGACTATACCAATATACAGTACAAGATACCAGCATAGTCTAGGAAATAAACTGTTGCATTCCCAACCTCTGATTTATATATTGTTTCTTATTTTCGAGTTTCTTTTCATTCCAGTTTGGTCAAAGGGAGCTAGAAGTAAGCCTGAATGACCTTTTTGAATCTTTTATCGTATGGTTCGTGGAGAGGTCAGAGAGGGAAAGAGCAGAGGAAGAAAGAAGGGCAGGAGAGAAAAAAGCACAACAGCAGATGGCAATGAAAATTAATGAGGTTCCGCCTATAGAGAACATTGAGATAGGAGAAATAACGGAACAATGTAGACAAGACAAAAAACCTGAAGTGTTAGCCGATGATGGGGACAAAGACGCTGAGGAGGACCATAATAAGGAAAAAAAAACTGATGACTTAGAGAAGGAGTTAGAAGATGATAGAGACAAAGCTGAGTATTTGAGTAAAGAATATGAGGAGTTACACGATGACAGTGACAAAAAGGCTGAGAAGGTAGAAGATGAAAAGTTAGACAATGATAGGGAAGATGAGGGGCTAGAAGATGGTTTTGATGAAAGAGCTGGGGATTTAAACGATGATAGAAATAAAGAATCTGAGGAGATAAAAGATACGGATTCAGACGATGATAGGGACAAACATGCTGAAAAATTAGAAGATGAGAAGATAGACAATGATAGCAACATGGATAAAGAATCTGAGGACATAGAATATGAAGAGTTAGACGATAGAGACAACCATGCTGAGAAGTTAGAAGATTATAGGGAAATGGTAGCTAATGAACTAGAAGATGGTAGAAACAAAGACGCTGAGGAGTTAAGCGACGGAAGAAACAGAACACCTGGGGAGTTAGACGGTAAGGAGTTAGACGAGGATAGGAACAAAAAAAAAGCTGAGTATTCTGAAGATGATAAGGACATAGAAGCTATGGATTTATACTATGATATGGAGAGAGAATCTGAGGAGTTAGATGATGAGGAATTAGAAGATAAAGAGAAAGATTATGACTTGGATGAAGATGAGGAAGTGGTTGTAGAAGAAGCGCAACATAAAACTAAGTCATTTAGAAGACGTGAAGGAATCGTTGCTACAGTTGATAAGGAAATGATGGAAAATCCAATAATGGTAAATTTCAAAGACTGGATGACATTAGAATATCTTGGGAGCAAACCAAATACCATACTGCAACATTTGAAGCAATTTGCCGCAATCTGGACGTTTATTGCAAAAGACAACATTGCAGAAATAACACGCAAAAGTAACATACGAAGATTTGCTATGGAGATGCTTGAATCTAAGAAGCTTCAACCCGGATCATTAAGAGCGTATCTGAGTTCGTTACGAATGTTCCTGCAGTTTGCCATAGAAGAAGAACTTTCTGGAATTGATATTTTTCAAGCTACCCAGTGCAAGTCGTCCATTACCACCCTTTCCAGCAGTCTGAGGAAAAACGTTCGCCAGCGCCAGGTGGAATTATATGTTAGTGAAGTTGGTAAGTTTACCGCATATATCAATAAGAAACATACCGGTACATACTGTGAAACTGAATAAATAGAAATACCGTGTAAACCAAACAGGACGTTTAGTCCTAAAATTTGAAATATTTATAAATTTAACATATCTAATCCGAATACCTGTCTATTCCGAACCCCAAATTTAGTCTCATTGGTGCTCGGTTTACACAAGTTTCACGGCAATTGCTTAAGACATAAAAGATACTTTGTCTGACAATAAATAGATTCATACAAATTACTATACCATATATTACTTTTATTACAGGTATAGTATACTTCACCATAGCTTATAATATTGTATAATAATGGATATGTTATTTTATTTTCAAGTTTCTAATAGAATGTGCTACATATACTACTCTATGTTTTTCTTCTTTGTTTTGGTAGAAGATTTAATCAAAATGGAAGACATTCAAGGTTTTTTGGGCTGCCCAACAGTACGAAGAATCGAACGAATGCTGGACGAAAGTGATAAGATTAAACAATTGGACTGTGGAACTTACATTGATATGAGGGACTATATTTGCTTCCTCGTTTTGCAAGGAAATGCCCAAAGGCCTGGCGTCCTGTTTGATTTGAGCATAAAAGCAATCCAAAATGCACTAGTGACCACTGAAGGAGTTGTTCTAATGGTAAGTCTCAATTGTGATCGTATTTGCGAAAAGGTTTCTACAGGTTTAATTAGATATCGAACTTTCTTTAATTCTCCTGAATTTCCTAGTAGATCCTTATATATATATATGTGCGTGTGTGTTTGTGTGTGTGTGTCTTCACTAGGAATACCTGATGGGAAACTATTGGGAAGCCGAACAAATTTTACCGCAATGAAAAAAAAGATTCCTTTTGTTTACAGTCGTACATTTTTACACAACTATAATTGATCATATGTACTTTCAGGTTTCTAGGCACAAAACTGGCCATATTTCTCCTGCACCCATAACTCTTGCAGTAGATTTATACAGACGAATTCAGAATTACATTCAACTTTTACCTTTGATTCCAAACTACGTTGAAGATTATGAAGCTTGTATTTTGTATACGTGGCCACTAAACTTGTCGGAAAAACCTCGCCAAATGACTGACAGTACAATAAACAAAGGAATACAACGTTTATGGAAGAACTATAGTAAAACACACATCAATGCCACAAGACTGAGAAAGGCGATTTCTACCGCTGTAAGAAAAGATGCTCCATGGGCTAAAGAAGCCTTGGCAAGATACATGACCCATTCTACAGCCACTGCTGACAGATTTTATTACATCCAAAATATCAGGGATACTGCCATCCCAGTGCATGCTTTAATTGCGAAAACTGTGAACAAGAAAACAGTAAGTAATGGATAATCATTTTTTATCTCACCTGGCCTATGGCCAAGTGAGCTTTTTGTTACACCTTGGCGTCCGTCCGTTCGTAGTCCGTCGTTAGCTTTTCGAATTTCAATCCTCTTCTCTGAAACTATTTGAACTATTGATCCAAAACTTTGCAGACATGATCTATGACAGGTTCTCTACAAAGTTTCCTCATTTCATGTTGATCGTACCTTCAACATGGCCGGCAGGGGCAATACTAGTTCCTGATTGACTGAAATTAAAAAAAAAATCCACTGAAACTAATGCCCAAAGTAAACAATAACTTTGCGGGAATGATTAAAGTAAGGTCCTGTACAAACTTTCTTCCTTTCACTTTTGATCGGACGTATACCATGGCCGCCAGAGGCAATACTATTTTCTGATTGGCTGATATTTAAAAAAAAAACTTCTGTGAAACTACTGGCCCAAATGAATTGTAACTATGTATGAATGATGAATGCATCCATAGTTACAATTCAATAAACTTGGTCTGACCTGACTTCACCTCATTTGACCTATCTTGATCTGACTTAACCCAACCTCATTTGACCTGATCTGACTTTACCTGACTTGAATTGACAAACTAAACATGACCTGACTTGGTTTGATTTGAACTGATCTGGCCTTGAATAACCTGACCTGATCTGACTTGACTTGACCTGACGTGTTTCTACTTGGCTTGACTTAAGCTGATATCTAACTTTTGCTCTTGTCTTTTTCTAGAACATCGAAACAGAAGAAGATGATCTGATGAATCTGGCAGTGAAGCCTATTACTCAAGGACCGATAATCGAGGAGGTAAAAGACACCGAAGAGATACCACAAAAATCAGATACTCCAGGAACATCTGTTAATGAGGAACTTCCAGATGACCAAGGACCACTATCTCCAAGTGTCGTTGATGATGACACCCACGAAATCATACAACCAAAATTGATAATACAAGAGGCAGAAGTTTCGGTAACACCTGTAATGAAGTGTCCATCAATACACCATCGCAGAAGATCTTTCACAGATGTTCAATCGAAAAAACTCCTTACACTGTGTAAAAACCTGTTGGCAAGAAAAAGTGTGTTCCAGGCGGACGTAATTGGTGAATTGCAATCATCTTCTGAAGGTTTAACATTACTGTTACAATTGAGAGAACAGTTCGGGGAAAGTTTCAAAAAAAAAATTACGGACAGAGTGAGATGTGAGCTAAGAAGGCCACGTTAGATGCTACACTGTCCCTTACCTTATGTTTTTCAAAACTAGGAGCAACAAACTGTTATTTGCATGACGTATATGACGTGATTACATTTGATTGGACTTTCGTTATCTTCTTCTTACTATCTTTATGTTTTAAAACTTTCAGCAAGAAACTGAAATTAATAGCATTCATAAACAATCAATAAAATCATTTTCTATAGTTGGTAGTGCCTATTATATTGCCAAAGTTAATAGTATGACACACATGTCTGTCGCAGCCAACATTTTCAATCAAATTTAAAAAATATTCCTCACAAACAATAGTACGTAAGACCTTGCTGTTGATAAGAGTAGAAGGGCTGGCACTAGACAAGTTCATACATCAAAAGAACGAGGGAAGACCGAATACAAAGAAAGCGGAACATACACAAACACCAAAACAAAAAAGAAAAAACACTTAAAACTACGAACTCCCATGAAAACCGGGAGTAACATTAGGTTCTCCGGAAGGTGTAAGCATGCCCTGCTTTGCCAGCGACATCCGTCGTATTGCCCATTGATCAAAGCTGGTGAAAAGTTGAAACTGGTTGCGAACAACGTTTAATGGTTACGAAAACATATCTGTTGTCGTTTGCGAAACAGATATCCCGTAATGGTGAACTAACTCGTGATGGCAACCATACAATTTACGGAGTGCTGACTCTAACCTAAGTTTGAAATATCCCTGACTGAGTAGTCGTTGTGACAGCAGTTTTCCTCTCTCTTGGAAGTCACTGTATTGGACACAAGCCCTAGCGTAGCGGATCAACTGTTAAATGTAGACATCATACATTGAAGATTGCTTGCAGGTAATCTTAATAGGTACCGAATTGACCGTAAAGACAGCCTCTAAAATGAAATGACAAGGCCATTTGGAACCATACAGACAGATAGAAAACAAGATAACAATAAATATATTCAAACCACATCAAAATAATGGCACTTAAATTTCAAAAACTATCACAACAAAATATATAATATTCGTTACAAAAGAAGTTAATTATATTGAGTGGGTATTTATTTTTTTTAAGCATCAAACTTTTATATATTACAAAGATTCTACCTAAAACAACACTGAAGTTTTATGCAGTATAAACTAAAATATAGTAAAATAATTGATAAATAAACGTCATTTAATGGGTCGCATACACATACGTGTATGCACATGTGGTATGTATATTTCTTCTGGACACATGCACATACGTGTATGAAGATATGATAAATATTTTTCTGCTGGTTTCCATTAGGAAGATCTAAGTTTACAGCGGGACGATTCACCTTTACAGCGGTATTCCTTACGTTAGACACCGGTGTTTTCTACATGATGGAGCAGGATTGTCTACCTCATATGCGGTAAATGTTCCTCATGGGTTTTATATTCCTGCGTATCAGCTGCCGCGTAGATACCATGGCATATCGTAGACATTCCCGCTGAAACGATTAAAAAGTGTTATTATACCGCGTAAGCAATTACCGCATGTATTTAAATCCCGTTCCCTGCGGTATTTTATACCTAACTGTGGGATATATGTAACTTTCGAGCGGTAATACCTACAACCCGCGGTAATACACTGTAAATGACAAGAGAGATGTGCTGCCCTATGCGGAAAAAATTACCGCACAAGAGGTAAAAGATACCGTTGTGTAATGTAGCAATTGCCGCTGTGTAATGTCTCCAACCCCGCTTTCAAGGTAAAAGATCCCTCTTTGTATGAGTAGGCATATATGCACTCATGTATGTTCGTTGGTCCAAAATATCAGTTCATCTGACACTGATGTTTTTATTTTTTGCACACTTATATGCCCATTGGTTTGGAAAATCGTTAAAATTGTGATGCCAATTTGAAACTTACTGATAGTTCTCTTTAATTACAACCAATTGTTGGCTTGAGAACTCGTTCAGAACACCAAAGCCGGCAGTTTTCTGAAGGGCTAAAAAACTTGAAATTTTTCAATCACATATAACTTTTTTATTTCTCACTGAAATTGAACACGATTGGATTTTTAATACTCTTCTACCAAATTTCTAGAATTCTGCCTATTTCATTTTTTGAACAGCTTCTTATATTTGGTGGTTTGGGCATTTACATTTCTTGTTTTTTTTCATTTTTTTTTTAATTTTGTAACCAAAGCTGTAGTTATTGGTCATGCTAGGTAAATACTAATTAATATTGCGAATTTTTAGACGTAATTAGCTACTTTGTAACCATTTAACGATTTTCAACTTTCACTGAATGTGTTTACAGGAAATTTCAAATTGGAAATTCCAGCTCTTAAAATACCTGAGAACTTTTTAAGGGTAATTTCAGCTCTGTAATATATGGGATTTAGTATCCGGAAATGACGCGTATTCATAGTTTTACGTTTGCGCATCATGTATCGAACTTGTTTATACTCTTACTATCAAGCAAAATGGAACACTGAATTAAAGCACTAAAATGACATTGAGAAAATTACAACTATAGTACGACATAAACAGTTACAAGTGGTTTGGTCAGTCATTAATGTGTTTAAAACATTCAGAAATAATGGCAACGACAAACTTTATTTTAAAATTGGTAGACTATGAAGATCTTAACCTCCTTAAACAACATCTTGACGAATTGGAATACATTAGCGTTACTGATGAAGAAAACACAACACTGACATTAAATTCGAAGTGGGCATTTAAGTTTGCTGTAGAGTTTTGTGATATTTTTGGTATCAACATGACATCTCACATCAAAAGACAGCAAACAACAGAGCAAGAAGTTTCTAGTAGACAGAAGAGAATGAAACAGAAAGAAGTAAATATTAGTTTTGAAAACTAAAAAAATATTTTTAATAAATATCATCAGAAATTTACTTTGTCAAATGATTATGAATGAATAAAATTAAATTCACAATGAACAATTCATGAAACAAGCGCTACTGACGCTGAATATATCCATGAAGATCAACTAAATCCTCAGAAGCAGACTGGAAATCTTCAAAAACAAGTGATTTATGCATCATTCACAAAATAATTTCATTTTAACAATTCATATTCATAGCAAAAACATGGACCAACTTGACCTGATTTGACCTGGGTTGGTCTGACTAGACCTGACTTGACTTGAATAAACTTGACCTGACCTGACTTTACCTCATTTGACTAGAACTGACCTGACTTTACCTCGCTTGAATTGACCAAACCATGACCTAATTTGGTTTGACTTGAACGGATCTGACCTGGAATGACCTAACCTGATCTGACATGACTTTACCTGATTTGATCGACCTGACTTGACCTGAGCTGACTTTATTTGACTTTACCTGGTGTGATTTGACTTCGTTTACTCAAAATAGTCTGACATGATTTTACCTTGCATGACCTGACTTGATTTCATTTGATCTGACATGACTTGTTTTTAATTGATTTGACCTAATTTGACTTGACCTGACATGATTTGATCTAATTCACCTTTCATAGATCTGACCTAACCTTACCACATCTCATTTGTGCAAAACTGAAGCACCCTTACGATATATAACTTTTGCTCTTGTGTTTTTTCTAGAATCATCGAAACAGAAGACGAGGTAATGAACCTGGCGGTCCGGCCAATCACTGGAGAAACACCGGTTATCGAAGAAGGTGACCAAGAAGGGGCACCTGTATTGAATTTTGTACCAATCCACCATTTTAGGAGATCGTTTACAGATTTTCAATCGAAAAAACTCATTTTACTGTATCAAAACCTGTTGAAATGTAACAGTGTGTCCCAGGAGGACGTCATTAGCGAGTTGCAGTCTACATCTGAAGGTTTAACATTGCTCCTGCAGCTAAAAGAACAGTTCGGGGAAAGTTTAAAAAAATTAAGGACAGAGTAAGATGTGAATTGAGAAAGTCACGTTGATATGACTCTGTGTGTTATATTTTCCAAAACAATCAGCAACAAACTGTTATTTCTGCTGCCTCACTAGTGCTTTGATTACATTTGATTGGACTTTTTTTTATTTATTTCATAATGTCGTTATGTTTCAAAACTTTCAGCAACAAACTGTTATTTCTGCTGCCTCACCAGTGCTTTGATTACATTTGATTGGACTTTTTTATTTATTTCATAATGTCGTTATGTTTCAAAACTTTCAGCAAGAAACTGAAATTAGTAATATTGATAACCAATCAATAAAATCATTTTTCTACAGTTGGTTGTGCTTATTTATATAACCAAAGCCAATAGGATGATATATGCCTGTCACAACCAAAATGTTCAATCATACATTAAAAATATTCATCACAAACCTTAGTTCGCTATACTTTACTGCTTAAGATTGAGTGCAAGTAACCTCTTAAAGGATACCAAAGTGATTGTAAAGACAGCCTCCAAAATGAGACGAAAAGGCAATTTTGAAACCATACAGATCGATGGAAAACAAGGTATATCATAGTTTAGCATAGGATATGTATATTAGTCAATAGTATAATATCGTGTTTTGTACAAAAAAAATGGCTATTTCAATTTATACATACTAGTGTACACCTACATTGTACCATATAATACCATAGTATATAATGATATACAAACTTGTACGTGGTACAGTAGAATACAATATCATGAAGTAGTATATACTATGATATAGTATAATACTAGTGTACACTGTAGTATATAATATACTAGCGTTTACTGGTATAGTATGTGATAGTATTGCATTGTATAATGGTAAAAGCACTGGTGTTTGCAATATTCCATTATTGTATAGATCTGCACACTCTGTACACTGGTGTGCAAATTGGTACACTAGTGTGTACGATTGTATACTATTGGATATTTAGTTAAAACTTATATATGCTAGTGTATTATGGTATGTACTGTTATATACTGTAAAAAGCTGGTACATACTTGTCAATATTGGTATATAATGGAACATACATTATTATACTTGTATATACTGGTGTGTACTACTGATGTATACTGGTATAATCTAATATACTGCACATGTGATATATATGTATATATATTTCTACTGTGTATTACGTGGATGTAGACATGGTATATATTTTTCTGCTGGTTTTCAATTGGAGGATCTAAGTTTACAGCGGGACGATTTACCTTTACAGTTATATTTGTATACCTCTCAACACTAGTGTACGCTGGTATGCAAATTGATAGTAGTGTGTATAATTGCATACTAATGGTTATTTAAATATCCAAGTTAAAACTTATATCTACTAGTGTATTATGGTATGTACTGTTATATACTGCAAAGGGCTGGTACATACTAGCCAATATTGGTATATAATTGAACACACAAGCATATATTGGTATATACTGGTGTATACTGATATAATCTAATATATGCTGCAAATATGGTATATATTTTGCTGCTGGTTTCCAGTCGGAGGATCTAAGTTTACAGCGGGACGACTTACCTTTACAGCGGTATTCCATACATTATACAACGGTATTTGCTACATTAAACAACGGACTGTCTACCTCTCGTGTGGTAAATGTTTCTCGTAGGGTAATTTTTCTCTCGTGTCAGCTACCGCGTAGTTACCACCCCATGTGTCGTAGATATTCCCGCAATTTCGTAGGTATATACCGCGTTAGTTAACTAACCCTAAGCCATCTACTTAACGGTGCATGATAGAGACTTCAGATTTTTTTCAAAATGACGGGGGCGAAAAGTTATTCCAGGATGCCCAACCCACTTGAAAAGCCTATCTCTGGGGGCCAACTCAAAAGCAGATTTACCCTTACGGGATAATATCCCGCTCTTGTTGCCTAACCCCAAGCTATCTACGTAACGGTGCATGATAGAGACTTCGAATTTTTTTTAAAATGACTGGCGCGAAAAGTTATTCCAGGATACCTTTCCCTCTTAAAAAGCCTATCCCTCGGGGACCAGGATATAGCAAATTTACTTCCGCGGTATTTACATTACAATAATATTTATCCGGTAATATATACGCGGCATTCAAAACAGAAACGTCACTAAACTGTACAAATTGTGCTAGTAGCTAAGCGGTAAAAAGATAGACAAATCTTCAATCAAGTGTAACTTTTTCATTCATCACTTTTTTTATACTCTTCTAACGATTCTCTTGAATTGTTCCTCTTTCATTTTTTGATTGGCTTTATATGTTTGGTGGTCTTGGCATTTGAATTTTTTGTCATTTTTTCAAAAACTGTTTAATTTCGCAACCAAAACTGTTCTCATTGGTCAGTTTTGATAAATGAGTGATTTCCTATTACTTCTGGTATATAACGACAGCTTAGTCTCCTTTGGCACTTCTTTACCGATATAGAAGATAATGGCCCAGCCATTGTTGTTTTTTTTCTGGGAGGAGTTTAAATATTTCAATTTATACATACTAGTGTACACCTACATTGTACCATATAATACCATAGTATATAATGATATACAAACTTGTACGTGGTACAGTAGAATACAATATCATGAAGTAGTATATACTATGATATAGTATAATACTAGTGTACACTGTAGTATATAATATACTAGCGTTTACTGGTATAGTATGTGATAGTATTGCATTGTATAATGGTAAAAGCACTGGTGTTTGCAATATTCCATTATTGTATAGATCTGCACACTCTGTACACTGGTGTGCAAATTGGTACACTAGTGTGTACGATTGTATACTATTGGATATTTAGTTAAAACTTATATATGCTAGTGTATTATGGTATGTACTGTTATATACTGTAAAAAGCTGGTACATACTTGTCAATATTGG
>JAOXYI010048503.1:0-12885 GCA_028566495.1 Lithophaga antillarum | reverse complement strand
CTTTTGCAAAATATTTTCATTGTACTACTTTATGATAAAAATCTTTCAAGAATGTATGTCATATTATATTTGTTTCTTTTAGATTTCTTTCTCGGCTTTACAATTTGAAAGTAAATGAAGAATTCTTTTACATTTATAAGCTGCTTTTTTTTCTTCTTAATGTTTTATAAGCAATGTATTAGTAGGTGTTGACACGTCGGTGATCTATATGTAGATATGAATAACTACATTTTTTGTACACAGACCTCTCGACCACCCAGGTCCCCTTCACACACACACACACACACACACATAGGTACGTATATAAAGCATTTCACAGACACCTATTTTATACCTATTAAGACTTTTAGGTAAATGTATACTTACTAGTGGATTTACTTAAACTTGTACTAAAATGTTGATATATACCTTGATAACAGTACATCTTTCTCCTGTTGACATGCTGTCAGATCGTTTCTGCACTTTTTAAGTTCTGTCTGCAAACTGTAATATTTTTAGATGAACAATAATACAATTACAAAATAATACAAAACAAGTTCGGAATACTATAGCATTTCTTGGTCTGATAAATTATTGTTTTAACATTATTAAAATTAAATAGTTGTTCAATTATATAACTGGTTGTGGACATAACGTTATGTTCACCGAGTAAAACTGCACATGAGTTTACTTCAGCTTGAATAGGCTTCCCATATAATTAAATACAAAATCCGATTTATTCTGTTTAAACAATAAAGTCTTTTAGCTAATTCACAATTTTAAATGTAAATTCAATAAATCTTTTAAATATATAATCCACTATTTCTTCTTCATGTTTTTATAAGCAATATATTAGTAGGGTAAGAAGCTCGAGACATTGTCCAAAAATGTATAGAAGTCAAACATATGAAAGGTAACTCCCATAATAATACAATTACTGACTTCTCTTGTCCGTTAACATCTCGCTTCGAGCACCACTGATGAGACATAATTTGTTGAAATGCATATATGGTTCATTAAATTAACTTTGGTATCTTGTCATAATGCATTACTAGGATCAATAGATATCACTGCTGGTGGACTGCAAGGTATCACCAGCCAGTACTTCGATGCTGGCATGAAATTACTTGATTACTTTATGGAATTTTGCAGTTAGTAAAATTGTTTAAATTGCATTAAAACTAATGTTTATTTCCCTCATTCAAAGGTATTCTTAACTGGTTTTGACTGTACCGCTTTGGTATTTTTTTAAATTTTATTATTTTTATTTATTTATTTATTTATTTATTTATATATATATTTGTTCTTAAACATGTAATTTTCTTTTGATTTCCAACATCAGACTTCCAGCATCACTGATGAAATATAATTTACTGAAATGCGCATATAATGCATCAAATTAACTTTGGTATCTTTTGATAATGGATTAATACAAGAATTCACCAACCTATAAATTGAAAATTCACCCTAGCAAAAACCTCGATATGTGAGTATCGCATTTCTTGGGTCGATAATTTCTTGTATTAATATCATTAGAAGTCAGTAATTCTTCTATATTCACATTTTGTTGTAAATGTGTATTTTTGCAAGCAAGAAATCAAAATGTGGTTTTCCACTAAATATTTTATTTCTGTGCAGCTTTAACTTATTAATAAAGCAAGACTCTCTTTCACAGTTATATATGGCTATGGGTATTTACATATTTTGGGCACGTGTATAAAGCTTAGAAATTTCAGACACCTGTTCTATATATATTGACACCTATTGGTAAATGAATATCTATATAAATGTATGATACCAATTTCAGTGCTCACGACACGTGTTTCTGGAATAATCTTCATCAGGTATGCTCGAGAACAAAAATATTGGGAAGCCAAATACATAAAATGTTTGGGAGCATCTAACCAAAAAGGACCTACTGTTTTTTTTTCATGCAGCATTTTAAATTTTCAGTCGTATTGTTTTTGCTTTTGAAGCATGTTGTACAAAAATGATAATAAAATTCACCCCGCCCAATCGGATGTGAAATAATGGATTAAGAGCTAGGAAATCATTTACTGCTGTCTAGTCGATAAAACATTAAAGCATAAGGGTATTCCGTCATTCATAAATTTAAATTTCTTCAAAGAGACATAATTACTCTGGTATTTGTTAAAAAAAATTAAGAATCTGTGGTGACTTCAATATGATCACAGACTAGGAATATAATGCTGAATTGGCGTAAAAAATTTCTTGAAATATTTTTCTCTGATATGGTACAAATCTATGAACATTTTGTGTATCCCCGGGATTGTTGTCATGTTAATTACATCTACCCTACAGACACAACAACAAACAATTTTATTATTGTCCATGTCACATTTATGACCAGAGCAATGTTTAATATGTCAGTGAAGAAAAGGACATAACAAAATAGATTGTGGATTATATCTACCACCTTTACTTTAAAAAGGTCTTAACATTCTTTTCCCCTTTATTTTCTATTCAAAAATAAAAGTTAAGCTTCTTTTTTTTTATCTTGTTTATTAGAAAGTGCTTCATAAAGTTAATCGTGCTTGCCACGATATAGCTGAAATATTGCTAAAGTGGCGTTAAGAAACCATCAATTAATCAATCAATCAATCAATCATTAAAAATTGTAAAATAAAGTCATTTTATTAATATTATTGCAATAAAACATTTTAGTTTTGTTCATGTCCATTTCAAATTAAAAGAACTCTAACAATGTGATCAAAATCATGTTCGTTAGCTCTGTTTACTAATGCACTGGGGTTAGAGGTGTAGTAGGAGGTGGGAGTGAACACACTATGTGACTGTTAATCAAAAAGCTTGTATTTGAAAAACTTGTATTTGAAAAGGAGGGATGGTTGAAGTGCAGTCAGATGATCCAGGGGATATTGACTCACCATATTTGGGAAAGCATTATTATCAAAATCATATCTCTCATTAGCACCCATTTATATATGTCACAAGTAAATTAGTGTCTTCAGATCTCTTTGTGACATGTCAGTAAACATGAGCAAGTGAGAAATGCAAGATTGTGGTCAGATGGTTTGAGTAAAACATTAAGAATTCACAGAGGAAATCAGTAAAAATTGCAGAAATCATGAACTTGGAAACACACCCCATACACTGTGCTGAAAAGTCCTAGTTTCAGTCCATTATGGGTATTTAACACATCGTTATTTACCTTAGACACCCTACATTATCCTTACAACAATCATATTCAAAGAATGATGTACATATGATCCTAACAAACATTTATAAAGTGACCGTCTGCAGTTTGACAGTTGACAAAGTTCTTACTTGAAGTTAAATTCAACAGTAAAATCCATCACCAAAAAACACACATTTCTTTGGAAACCATAAAAGGAACAACATGAGAGAAGTACAGTCAAGGTATCCTGGATTAGTAAAGACATAAAATAGTGGGGCAGTTAATATATGCTTTCCATTCTGAATGAGGTGTATCAAGCTCACAAGTATATTAAAGCATCCACATATCTAAACAACTGAGTACATATTTTACAAAGGCCACATAACAAGGATTTGATCGCCTTAGATGAAGTCATGCAAAATTAAAAGCTGAACACAAATGGAAATTTATAAGCCCACAAGGATTAATTAGTATATATACCTTAAAGAAACAATGAATATTCTTTTAGTAGCATTGACATTAGCCCTTTTGTGGGATATAAGTCTGAAGGTTGATTGGATGACAGACTTAAAAGTTTTAACTATCAGCCCGCTTAGGGAATTACATAATATCTATTGCATGTATTTCTAACAATAGTTTACTTATGGGAGGATATTAAACTCCTGTTATTTCTCTGTTGGGTATTTATTGAAATAGCTTTTGATGTATGATGTCTGTAAACAATTTACTTTCTATGATATGTTCCTTAGTTGACATTTCTTATCAAGGTTATTGTTTCAGAGCTAAAATGCCAAACTAGGACCATGTTTGCAAATTGGATTTTTAAACGTGAGGTCCCAGCAGTTCAGTTGACAGAAATATTTTTTATTTATAACAGTTTTGTAGTATCTAAGGCAGCCAGTTAATGAATATTCCAGTTTGTCATAAAAGTCTTTTGTGTCTATAAGGTTTCATTTATAAAATGAACGATATTGTTCTATTGAACGAGAAATGTCTTTTTGTCCTGTGACACAAAAACCTTTTTTCAACCTGGTCATGTTTACTAAGGACATTGAATGTCTTTGTGTTATGAAGCCAGTATTTTTGTTACATTAACTGTCCCTTCAGAAAACCTGTTTTCATTTATTTCCTCAATTATTTCTGTTTGTTCTGTAGTTTTGTATTAAATAAAAAGGTATTCTCACAAAAACTTCATCAAAATGTTAATAATAGATGATCAAAAAAATACTAAGATGGAAAGCAAATACTTCTAGCATTTATAGAATCCTAAACTTTGTCAGAAATCTCATTAGAGATGTTTTAACGAGCTCTTAACGATGTACCCACAGTCATAAAGATACCTATTTAATTTGTACTAGTTCTAGATAAGAAACAAGGAACTGACAGTTAATTTAATTGGAATGTTGAAATAATAAATGGATTCAAAATATAGAACAAACAATTGTCTCAAGGAAATCATCAAATCTCTGTTTTCACTGGATAGTTTGATCGTGAAAACTGAAATTGAAGTACAGAGCAAATATTTCAAGGATATGACCATATTTGGTGAATTTCTGGTGTAGAAATGATTTGTAGCAATGCACAGTAGATGGCTGTACATAAATCTTTATTGTATGATTTTTCAGTCATAAAAGTATGACAAATTGATGCACTTTGTAGATGAAGAATGTTATCTTGCTCTTCTTTGTCAGAGGTTTGTAATAAATTTTCTTAGTTGAAACATGAGTAAAAAGTTTATCTGCAATTCATACATTTTACCTTTGATTTTACTGACAGATATTAATAGTATTTCTGTATTGCTGTGATACTGAAAAATATGGGACATTGTCACGGGCAATGTGACGTCATACTAACTGTGATGTTGCCGACAAAAACAAAAACTTCAGATTTGAAGTTCTCGACAGAAAATGACACCAGTATCACAACATGCCCTATCGGGCTCATTGCGATACCAATGATTATATCTGTCTCAACCTTTAAAAACTGCAATTATTCTATAAGTATCACCCACTTTGGCAAGTACCATGTTCCTTCATTATATTTCCACCTTTTGGACCTTGTGATATACGGTTGTATGCAGGAAGAGTAACCAATACTGAACATAGTACACAAAAAACAGAGGACGGTGCTGCATTCTTCTAATTGTGTTTGAAGTAATTTGTGGTACCCTGTACTAGTTAGTAATACAGACACCTGTTTACTAGTTAGTTACACAGAAACTTGTTTACAAGTTAGTAATACAGACACCTGTTACTAGTTAGTAATACAGACGTGTTTGCTAGTTAGTTATACAGACACCTGTTTACTAGTTAGTAATACAGACACCTGTATACTAGTTAGTTACACAGAAACCTGTTTACTAGGTAGTAATACAGATACCTGTTTACTTGTCAGTAATACAGACAGTTGTTACTAGTTGGTAATACAGATGTGTTTACTAGTTAGTTATATAGACACCTGTTTACTAGTTAGTTAAACAGATGCCTGTTCCCCCCAAGGGTTTCCAGGGTATAGAAATAGGACCCAGGTTCTCCACCTAGTGGGGTACGACCCCTCCTAAATGGAATGTCCGCCAGTTGTGCGCGATTATGAATACACAACCAACGTCCGTCGGATGGGGACGTAAAATCCGAGGTCCTGTGTTCGGAGATGCCACGCTCTGCATGTTAAAGAACCCTTTCAAAAAGCTCTTCGTGAGTGGTCCGTAGATGGCCAGTTGCAAGGCTAAATTTCCCGCCCCTACCCACTGTATCCTTCCTTTTGAGTGGCAGTCAAAATTTTCTGCCCATTGGTCTGTCTCATTCCCCGTTTAACTATTGAGAATTGATTAATATGTTTTTGTCCTGAATATAGCTGAAATATTGCTCGCTGGACGTTAAACAATAATCAATTAATTAATTAACAGATGCCTGTTTACTAGTTAGTAGTACAGACACCTGTTTACTAGTTAGTAATACAGATGCCTGTTTACTAGTTAGTAGTACAGATGCCTGTTTACTAGTTAGTAATACAGACAGCTGTATACTGGTTAGTTACACAGAAACCTGTTTGCTAGGTAGTAATACAGGCACCTGTTTACTAGTTAGTAATATAGACACATGTTACTAGTTAGTAATACTGATGTATTAACTAGTTAGCTATATAGACACCTGTTTACTAGTTAGTAATACAGATGCCTGTTTACTAGTTTGTAATACAGACACCTGTTACAAGTTAGTAATACAGACATGTTTACTAGGTAGTAATACAGACCCATGTTTACTAGTTAGTACATGTAATAGACACCTGTTTACTAGTTAGTAATACAGACACCTGTTTACTAGTTCATAATACAGACACCTGTTTACTAGTTAGTAATACACACCTGATTACTAGTTAGTAACACAGACACCTGTATACTAGTTAGTAATACAGGCATCTGTTTAGTTATTGAAAAGTTGAATATTCTTCAAAAGTTGAATTTTATTGACTGAAATTTATCTAAGTGCTCCAGTACTTTTGTTTAAGAACTCAGAATAATTTTCGAAAATTCAGTGCAAATATGCCAGATTATGCGTTTTATATGCACTTTATTTCAAAATACATTAGTTTTGGCATTATAGTTATCAGAATCATGTGCAAGACATTATTTACAGCCTGTATCTTTGTATTTTACATTAATAATTTTGTAAAAGTGTAATAATTAGGGTGTGTTTGATGTGTTTTGGAGAAGAATCGTGAGAATAATTGATTAGCAGACACTTAAAGATGAGCCAGTAAATTTTGTTAAATCAGTTTATACTGAAACTAATATATGCATTCTCACAGTGAAGTATTACAAAGGTCAACGAAAAAATTTTGTAAATCTGATAAATTTTATCTCTCAATGCATGATGCAGTTGTAGAATTAGTTGGAAAAGTGCCGAAACTGCAAGTCAACAAAGTCTGAATAAATATGGGTAAATACGTAAGTTATAAATTATTGGTTTCTGCAGAATGAAATCATGTTTCTGATTTCTGTAATGCTAAAGGATGCAAAGATGAATGAAATCGAACAAAGTCTGAATAAAATAAATACACAAATTTAAATTATTGGTATCTGTGGAATGAAATCTTGTTTTGATTTCTGTAATGCAGAAGGGATGCAAAGATGAATCAGATAGGAGCTACTACTAAAAGGTTGAAGTAATCTGATAATCTATTGCAGTTTCTCAGCAATTTAAACCTAAAGGAAAATTGATAACATGTAATAACGTCTAAATTGATATTTTACATTCAAAAGGTTGTACTATCTGGTCTGAATGAATGTAATCTCTAGAAAGATCAAACTATTATCACATCATTGTTGTATCTTTGAAGTAGAAGGAATAGATATAAATGAGGGTTAATCATGACATCTGGCACAGAACTGGAATGAATGGAAATTTTACTCATCTTGCAGTCACTTCATTTTAGATTTCTGCAGGCTTAAAACAAGAGAATTATCAAAAAGAAATTGACAGTTATGAGTCAGTGGAATAAACACAATGAATACAGCAGTACAGTCCAAAAGTGTGTGATCAAACTTTAGGACTAATATCCATTCAAACTGATTGGCAAAACATTGACTGATGTACAGCTAACGTATCTACAGAATCAAAAAGTACAGTATTATAACATAAATATGTTAGTTTCGTATATGAGTAAGTCAGACTAGCATTGACCATTGATATAGTCTCATAGATTTTTGAATTGACGTCAGTCTGTAGACAATTTTATATCTGAATTACTCCATAACCAACTTAAAAAGAGACATGAGGGATTATCTAGTCCTTCATCTAATGTCTTCTAATTTCTTGCTGTTGAATAACAATTACAACAGTAGACCTCTTTGTTTAATTGGCCCTGACATGAACATGTTGCAGCAGTTGTATAGATCTTTGTAAATCAAACATTTACCTGTTAAGTGCAAAATATATATGTCTTATGATGTAACATATCCTGGAGTGCTGAGATGTTTTAAGTACATAATTTAAGAGAAATTGACGACTTAGTTCTATTTATATGTCAGTGGTTAATTAGGTTATTAATTATGCCAGCCATTTTGTTAATTGTGAGCATAGTTTTTGACAGTTGTTAATGTTTTTGCAGTTTAAACTTGCATAATTGTGGCTTTTTCATATCTTCAGACATTTTTGTCAATCTTGTGATTTTGTTGTGGTATTTAGACATCAAACTGTCTTTTATGACATACAATATGGAAATCATATGTTGTTGTTTCAGTAGCAGTAACATATTGATATGGATGAAAAATCGTTCGTGTTGTATAACGTTCATTCTAACAATGCTGGAGGGGGCGGGTAGTGAATTTCAGAATCCTAATAAAACAAGGGAGAGATTTTAATGACACTGAAAGATTGTTAAAAACAAATTTCAGAGCAAATGCCGACCTTTCAACCCTTGTGATTAGTATGACCAAAACTTTGCATTTTGATGATTTCTGTAATGGAGGCAACACAGCAAGATTCCCATTCCCTACGGACAGGCAAATAACCTATGAATATTTTTCAACCATTTGTCAGAAAAGCTCATGGTAAACCTACAAGACTACAAAGAAACAGAAAAATATTTGTATTCGTTATAACTCCATTATGCAAGCACACTGCTTTTCCATATCAAAAACACATAATGGTACTGGTATTTGTTATCAAATTGTTTTGTAATGAGATATTGTACACTGAACTTTTATCCTCCTGAACTTAATGATAAGAATATAACAGCAAGAACCTGTAGTGAAGTCCATCACAAAAGAAAGCATGAAACATAGGAAACTGTGATGATTTTAACTTGATTTATAGTCAGTAAGTACAGGTTATGTTAAACTGGTTAACCCTTAGTTCCAAATGCTTAAAGTGACCTTTCAGAGGTTGAAGCAGAATTTTTTTTTTAAAAAGTGTAAAATTCAATTTTATCAGTACTTAAGAGAAACAAATTTTGGCATTTTTAATACTTGGTGCAACTGTATGCACTTGAACAGAAAAATTAAAGCACCTTTAATTCATGTCAATTGAAGATCTGTATTTCATTATGGTCTGAACGGGTACCTGAAACACCTTTGTAGATGGAAGTAGTGTTTGGTAGTTCATGTACAATAAGTCAGGTTGAAAGCAGTTCCATCATTCATCAATACTGATTGATAGATGTTGATAACAATGGAACATATTGTTGCAGTATTTGTTGATGTAAAATCAGCTTCAATTACCAGTAAATAATCTTCTGAAAATAGTGATCATCTTTGTATTGTGTTCATACATGATATATAGGTAGCACTCTGATTAGAATCTACAAAGTCTATTTTGATACAAGAATGACAGGCTATATATTTCTTTTTTATCTGGAAATCAAAGATATGCTTACTAATCTAAGTTTTAAAACTTCAAAAAGTTTGATCTTTGAATATTTTGTCAAATTTGCATAATTTAAGGGCAAGACAATTCCTATCTTTAACAAAAAAAAACCCTATAACTTTGTCAATCTCTGTTAAAAAGAATTGCATTCAGTCATTAATCTTTGGCGAAGTTAATGAAATTAGTGCAGATGGGTGTCCTTGAGTCATTTAAAGAATTTTTAGAAATATTGTTCAATATTATTTAGGATTGGACCTATAATCCATATCTGAATATTTTGTTTGTCAGTAATTATGTGTGGGTGACCATATCACTAGGGAAATGGCTCCTAATTAATACAAGTTTTTTTAATCCCTTGTTTATATATGCTTTTATTGTTAACGAATTGAAAATTTTATGTTTACGCTAGACCATAAGGGTATTAGGTGGAATTGCAAGAACAAAACATCATCTTCTAATTATTTAATAAATGCCTAATTGTTTAGGTGTCACAATTGAAGCGGAAGAAGAAAAAAAAAATTTGTGTGGTGACAACCCATCCAAATATGACAGTAGCGAACAAATTAGAAAAAAACATGTGAAAAATGAATATAAAATTTTGATTTAAATTCTCACTTAGAACTGCTGCTGTCATTGAATAAAGATGATAGTGGTCAATGAAACATTGACAAAATGAGACAGATGAATGTCTAAATGTTAACCAACAAAATGAAGGTTGTTTGATGTAAGAAAACAGTTAGTCCATGTCCATAACTGTATAGAACAGTCATTGTAGTTGACCATTTTACAAGCCATTCATATTTGTTTGACCTGTTTTCCTGTTCTCATTTAGTAATGGCCAGTATGTCAGAATGTGTTTACTATCAGTGGACAGTTAGAAATTCAATTTATTTGGCAGCTGAAGTTTTCCTGGCACCATTAGAATGAACAAGGACTGGATTAATCTGTTAATTTGTTAGAGATATAACTTGAGAAGTTGGAAGTTTTATTTAGTTAGAACCTCTAAGAATGTTGATAAAAAGATAGATAATTTGATTTTGTCCAAAGAATGACTGATCTCTTAGGACATTTCTAGGTTTTCTGACTTGTCTGTGATAGATGTGTGCTAGATACAAGAAGCCATGGAAATGCAAATTAGGTTATGGCAAGGAATGATCCATATGACTTGATCATACTTGGAGATCAGAGAGGTTAATGACTTCTGCAGTGTAAAGATTTTTATGCAAGAAAAGTCCTGACTTATATAAGGACCAGCATTATCATATCAATATTGCAGTATGTAAATTAACCTTTTCTTGTCTGTAATAATAATAATATTGGACAATGATAAATGTTTCAAAATACAGGTCAAGTTCAAGAAGTATGTTATAATGCTTACCATTCTAAAAGAAGGGTCCTGAAAATAATTATATACCATGTTATTTTCATATTACATAGCTTACATCCTTTGCAGGAGTTAATCCAGGGGAGTTAACTCCCTTTCCAGCAGATATATTTTATGAAGTTTCAGTAGGAATACTGGAGATTTTGTAAATAATTTGACCTATGGTTCATGTTTAAGATGGGAAAGCTGTATTATTCTAATACATATATAGTATACATAAAACTTTTCAGTCGAGTTACTTTTTAAGCTGAAATTATAATTACAGAAAATGCTAAATTATCTGTTGTTTAATACAGTATACCTGCAATGAAGGGAAGTAACTCTAATATAAGGGCAGTTACTGATATAATGCAAGAAGCATTACAGAAATGATGCAGATGAGTTTGTAGGATCTTGATTAGATATCAGCTGACTGAAGTAGAAAAAGCAAGGATAAATAACTCTGTAGTGTCCACTAGAGATGAAATACAGGAACAGTATTGTGTCAACACTCTGATGGTGTAACTGGGTTTAGTACACTTTTGTTGACTTTTGTCTTTGTTACACCATACCCTTTTTACTGTGTATGTAAGATTCATACGAATGAGAAATGGAGGAAGATTTCTTAAGATAGGTGGATCACTACTGCTGAATTGCTTTCAGTATCTATGGTAGTTACTTCAACCTTCGGAACTCAGGTGCATTATAAGAAATAAGACTACATGGAGTTTAATTTCTTCATGAAAGTTTTGACACTGAAAGTTGCTGCTAGATTTCAGCAAACTGACAAACTTAACACTCTTTTATTACATCTCAAAATCCTCAGTAATGTAAATATTCCTTATTGCTCTTAGTTTTAATTGCTAGATGTAATTACTTTGTTATATCAGAGTTCTATTACCTGTACAATATTGTGGATGTCTTGAGGGGAAACTAGTTGTATTGATATTATTTAAGTGTCCTGGATGAGAATCATTATTACACTTAATTTGTTTCATTTGTATAATTAATACCCAGCTGTATCATGTGTATTTACAGAGGAGAATGCCATGGAAAGTTGACTTTGTTTTTAGTACCATACTAACATAAAAATTGGGCAGTTAAAATGAAATCACTGCCACATTGAAGAAAAGTACACAAATGAATTTTCGGAGTTATAAATGTTCTAAACAGATTTTTCTCAATAGTGTCACAAAATACTAAAGTTACTTTTCTTTGGCCTGTTTTTGTTGCTGAATCATGACCACTAGCCCAACACCATGGTCATAGGTTTGATGTACTTCATGACTGAAGGTTTCCAGACACCTACCCAAGGTTGAGGGTTTTGGTGGTCATTTGATAGTTGACTGATGTCCCCCTCCCCCCTTTAAGTAAGTCTGGTATTCACGATATGGCTGAAAAAATTCCTGAAAGTGATGAGAAAACCCAACAACCAACCAGTGAGCCTTGTACATAATGTTTTTGAAAATATCTTTGTATGAAAAAGTTTTAAAAGTTGATAGTCTTACTTATGCAAAGCACCTTGATTTTGGGCTTGATATTAAAAAATTTATCTTCCAGTATATCTTAATAGATAGATATTTTATATGATAATGGCAACAAGGAAATATTATATGAAAAAAATTCAAGATATATGTATGTATACCTACCATAAATTTCTACTATCATACCAAATGGCATGACAAGAATAGAAACCAAGAAATCAGCAATGGCAAGAGACATCAGAAAATAATTGGTCATATTCTGTAGGCGTCGGTCCCAAATAACGGCAAGGCACACAAGCAAATTTCCTAATGTAGTACAAAATATTAGCACTAATAGTGACAACATTCCCCATCGTAATTCGTTCTCCTGTTCTGTATTATAACTCACGTTAAAACTTCCATTTAAGGCAGAAAAATTCTCGTTCATTTTGTTGCACTGTGTTGTATATTTTTCTAGTTTATATAGTTATCTCCATTTCATAGTGTTTTTTAAAAAGAATACCTTCATTTCATCTGTAGTCACCATAACATAACGAT
>JAOXYI010048393.1:0-12888 GCA_028566495.1 Lithophaga antillarum | reverse complement strand
TAGTAGTGTAGAGAGCAGAGAAATCGAAAGTTTTAATATTGCAGAAATTCATTGATTGTGAACAGAGATGAGCCGCTGGAATGTGGCCAGTTTTGTAGCCAACAAGGGAATAGATTACTTTTGCATATACAGAACAGGAAATATTTACCATCTCGACGCGCCTGCATGGTCAGTCTCCGGAGCAGAGTTCATTTTCTCTACATATTTCCTTCGGGACACTACGCTGGAAAGGCCGAGTCCTTGCGTGGAAGTTGCCGCATGGTCTCATCCCAATTTCGATGTTTCGATCTAACCTCTTTTCATTTTGTCTCGTGTGTCTTTTGTTATATCAGGATTCTGATTCTTTCGGTCATCTCCTCGTACTCTGCTATCAATTCCAGAAAAAAAAATAGCAAAAGATTGTTCTGGTATGGTAAATTTCGTGATTTGTCGATAATTCTATAAGGTTTATGTACTACTGTGTAGTGCATGATAGTATAAAATATGCTTGGTAATTTCCATAAATGTTTGTATCTCGGCACCGTGTGAATGTTTCAAACAATTTCAAAAGCAACGTTTGTTTGCGTGTCAGGCATGTATTAATTTTCCAATCTCTGTAAAACATACAACGACCACGTTATTATATCAAAGAAATTTTAAAGTAGGTCAATATTTTAAATTGTGAATTCCGCTGACGACGTCATTTAAAGACTTTGAAGTCCTTTAATTTGTTCTTTTCAATATAATTTCAATGATCAAGCTATAATAATTTCAAATAATCAGTTATGATCAATTTGTTATGTTAGCATGTATTTATACCATTTAGCACTGCACGATATTGTTTGATTGCAATAATATTTTGTATGTTGTGAATTAATGCATAAATAATGATCTCATTTCGACGTCTAATCGACCATGTCGTAAAAAAACGGAAATCAGTATTGTGTAATTTTACGACATTCAATCACAAATAGTATGGTTAGTTAATCCCAAAACATCCTGTAGATCTGCAATTGATATTGAACACATTGCTTATTAAATTCATCATGGAATACCTCTACCATATGTCAGAAAATACACTTGTTTCTACTAAAAAAAATTGTAAGAAAGCCAATTTAAATTAAGTCATGCAGCCAACCCCACCCTTCATATGTTACTTATTTCACTAAGAAATGTATTCATTTCTGAAATTCATTTGCTGTCTGTAAACTGCGGTTCCAATTTCTGTTGCTTACGTATAGACGGTAACACGTGTTACGGAAGTTACGCTAAGAAAATCGGATAATAGTTTGACTTATTAATTGCTCTTAAATCTTTATAAATGACGCATTTCTCAGAAGTCTCGAATATCAAAGAAAAAGCTGCATATTTTTGAAACAGAAGTAGATGTATTTCGAGGTATCAGAGTACACAGTCGCTTATTACTATATATACCGTATACACACATACGCTTTGTAGTGAAGTAATTCATTTTAGATTTTAACCAAAACTTAATATCTGAGAGAGTCGGTCGGATTTCAGTAAACTGGATGTTACGCATATGATTTTTGAACCAAAGTCCTGTCGTATTATAAGTCGTGTTCTTTCATCATATGGAATTTGTAGAGTGTAATTGGCTAACTCAGTACATATTGGATCCATTGACAGTTTATTTTGGGATTTACAACTTCACGCTGACGAATTCAACAAGAAATATAGAAAATTTTTCATATAATTCATCATTGTGAAATGAAAGTCATCTATTCGTAAAAATAAAATATCACATTTTAGTAGGATTACGTAATCACACCGGATTTTGATACGTGTAGTTAAATTCAGTGCGACAACAGACAACAATCGATATATTTGACGGTTTAACATAATTCCAGGCGAAACGGATCAAAGTTTGGAAGTAAATGACAGAGTTTAAATTCTGAAGTTATCAAGTTGAACACATAAATAAAAAGCTCTGGGTTACATGAGAGGAAGCAATCTAAAGGTCAAGCAATGTATATGATAAAAACAATCCTGTTCTCCCTCTAGTTGGACAATGGAACGATCGTTTTCAAAATTCTCTGAACGGCTTGCATGTTGAACATTACAAAATAATAAATATCTTATAATCGGTCTAAAACTTCAATATTAAGTTTGGGAATTTTAAAAGTCGCACATATTGAAGATTAAGTTTTTTTATTATCAGTCGCAAATATAATACATGTACCTATACTGAAATTTCAAAATTCCTGAGCAGTTCCGAAGTTTTTTTTGTTTTTGTTTTTGTTAAGAATGTCGTGACCTATCCGTCATAAGTAACTGCTATATCCGAGTTCGATCATAGCCAACACGGCTATAAGAATTAATACTGCTGTTGTTCTATCATAATTGTTTTGGTGCCAGTATTTCTTATTGAACTATTCTTGATTTTGAGAAGAAAAATTTTTTCATATGCATTCTGTTTGCATTTGCCTCTCATTCAGTGACTTAAGGTTTTTGGAAGGGGGTAGTCTAGGTGGTGTGTCACATCTCAATGTATATAAAGATCAATGACCTTTTGCTTCTAAAACTGCATGTTTATGATATTACACTTGATTTTTGGGCGAATGAATCAAACAACGGTGCGCTTGATTTGAAACTCATGTGATTACGTTTACCAGTTACATGCCGAATGTTGGTAGTTTTATTTGGGGTACCAACTTTTATCACCAATACAACCAATCGCCATGATATAGCTGAAAAACTGCTGCAGTGAAACTTAATTGTATCCGCCTGTTTACTTGATTTCAACATCATATAATTGGTAATGTAGATATACCAGAAGTACATGTAGAAATCCAGCCAATTCTTAATTTATTATAGATAAACATTTGAGAGAATTATTAACAAGAAAACTTTTGAATCCAAAATATAATATGGAGGCCAATAACAAAATGAATTCCAATTACTATGACTACACTTAGTACCCACAGTCTCTATGAAATATGGTTCAAGCAATAATTTACTCTATCAAATTATATACAAATACGAGGAATTATGGGTCATGTGATGGTTCTTCTTCAGACTGGTCAGTGTGTCATGCCTGATCCTTCTGTTTAAATATTCTTAAAATGAAGACTTCTTTAAAAAGTGAAGTATTTTTCAATTCCATTTGTCAATATGACTGTGCATTTGGTTCTTTTTGAGGAAGTAAAGTCTATAATTTCTCCCATTTCCTGTTAGCTACAGATTGAATTTGTACTGTATATCCTGGAAGGTTCATTTTAGCCAATTCGTTAATGCAACATGACGCAAGATTTTGATCACTTCTGAACACTGAAAATAAATTTAAAAATCTGCTTCAGGACAGCTGAGGATTAAAAACGGTCTTCATGTTTACTCTAGTGGCCTTTGACAATTCTTTCGTCTTGTTACAGTATTCATTCTATTAAAACAAAGATGACTGTTCTTGTATTTGTGTGTCCGATCATTTGTTGTTTCGGAATTATAGGGAAAAAAGCACGCCAATTCCGCAAATTAAGGACCCTGGTATGCATATATAAAGGGAGATCACTACATATCACTTACATTTCAGTGCAAAAGAGTCGAGTAAACTACAGTCTTGTAATCCTCTATCCCAGGCCAAGTATACACAATGTAAAAAATATGATTTGTAATTGTAATTATTATCCATTCATAAAAAGGGTATAATGTTGTCATTTCAAAATCTTACTAATGGCTTATCAAATACTTTGACCGATCATATATTAAGAAAATTGCAGCCATTTCAGCAATAATTTCAACAAACACCTGCAATTATTGTTATCGTTTGAATTGACAAATATAAGTACTTCAAAAAATCCAATTTATCAATTAGACAAGCTATACAAAAAGGATATCAATAACCGGAAACTCGTTTACTTATCACTTGTCATGTGACAATGACCTAGATCGGAATCAGTATCATTCAAATGTTTGTATAGACCGCTGCAATTGCAGCGTAACTTGGCGATTGACAAGATATTCAATAAAACTGACACCAAACTGCAGTTTAAACCACCTCTATCTGATAAATCTATACATGGTACAGTTTGTTCTCTGACCCTGCGGTGGCCTTACCAAGCATAAATCATGCAACGACAATAGTATTGGTTTAACCGCTGATATTGTAGATTGACTTCTATCTTTAGTTCTTCTGTATATCTCCAATTTAAACAATTATATACAGGTGTTAAATTTTAAGTAGTTTCCAGTGCATAGTTTTATTATTGTAGATGTAAAGATTACAGAACTGCATATCCTTGAGATATTTATGTAATGGGAAAGAAACATCGTATCTATGACAGTTCATTCAGTGTTTTGACTTACTACATTACATTACAAAATATCAAAACACATATAACTTTGTTTTGATTAGATCCTTGCGGGTAATTCAACCACTATAATGACAATTGGGTAGTAATTAGGGGAAACATAACCTATGCCGTTAACGATTATATAAATATGACAATAACTTTAATCAGTTTAAAAGATCTATAACAACCCAAACTTAAAGTAAATCGAAAGTAAGCAAAACAAAAAATTCAAAAAGTAACAAAAGTTTTGTTATCCGCAGTTTCACTAAAAGAAAAGATCTAGTGGAAAATTAGAATTTTGCTGATGAACACTTCATTGATTTGTATAAATGACAAGTATATAGTATCAGGTTTTCTTCAGATTGATATCATAAAATATCAACTGTGAGTCATATGAAGCTTTTTTGGCTAGTGAGCACTGCGAACGAGCTAAAAAGTTTCTTGTTGTGTCGAGCAGCTGATTTTTTTACAATACTGATATAAAGAAATACTGAACGGGTGAATAGAGTGCTACAGGCACAGGGAATTACGATAAGTGTGATTTACTTTCTTCAATTTGTGGATATTTAAGTACAAAATTGATTCTTTCGTATATTAATGAAACATAATTTGCTTTCAGCTGTATATCTTAAAATGCCATCTGCACGAAATGCGAAATATATTGTTTATCGATTCGGATCTGTCATTGGTGTGCAGTGGTTTCTTAAATTCTGCAGGCAAAATGATTTCATTCAGTGGAATCTTTAACGAGCGTTTTCGTTCTTTTTAATCAATATAGAAACTATTCTTTCTGTAAAGCAAACAAGAAGAAGTAGCCTTCCGTACTTCATGCTTTTAATTAAATCATCTGCAAAAAGCAAACAAAGGAAAAAGAAATAGCCTTTATTCAAATGTAAACAACCCAAGGTCAGGGAGTCTAAAACAGATCCTAACACGATCCCAGCATTCTTGACAGAACACTTGTTCGCTGACACGATATGTACTAGATGATTGTGTGTACACGTATCTAAAACTATGTACATACACGAATGCGAGACAATATGTTAAATCAGAATCACTTATAACCATTTGACATCTTCCGTTGATAGTTCGTAATGAGCAAGCTATTACCCATAACGTGGTGTTCGCTTCCGAAGGAAGTACATGTAATATACAAGTAGTCTACACTTACAGGAATTTCCGTATCTAATTATTAAGTGTAGCCTTGAAAATGTTCAGTATCCCTTTAATAATCAAAGATCAAAATTAAAAAAAAAACATGTTTACAAAATTTGATATATACTGGTAAGCTGTCTCTTGGGTACTAAATTGTTCAAAACGGCGTCACAGTTTGAATCAAATAGTGCCTGAATTACAATTTTGAACGTAATTTGTGTGTCTCAATTTGTACCTTTTCTTAAAGTGTTAGTGTTGGTTCACGAGTGAATTTTGCTTGCTTCGATTTTTGGTTATCATAAACTGTTAGCAGTGAATTATATAACATTTTGTAAATTATTTCATTTTGCCTTACTTTATGTTATGTCTGATTTTACATTTCTGGATAATCCTTTGACATTCTACTGTTTTCACTTTCGATTTTGCAGGAATTGTTCGATTTGTGGTTCATTTTATTTCAGTTTCGCTTGTTTTTGTGCTGGCGTTGTCTTGTTATGCTAGGTTTGTCTTGTTGTGCTGGCGTTGTCCTGTTGTGCTGACTTGATCTTGTTATATCCGGAGTCTGATTTGTTTTCTTCCTCCCTGGGTATTTTGTTGTCATCCTACTTACTACTTCTGAGAGTAAAGTTGTAAAATTCCTCATTAATAACATTTGTATTAACGTCGATGCTGTGGACATCACTATGGGTGCAGTGCATGAAATTCATTATTTTCTCGAAATGCAGAATGTCCAGTCTGGACTTTGTTGAAGATCTTTTTATATTGTTTGGGTCGAGACTTCTTTCCATTTCACTGTTGGAATAATTCTTTTTCATGGTGCATATGTGTTGCATAACCGTTCTTTTCAAATTACATACATCTTTTTTTTTAATTCGGACTTGAATCTATAGGATACATTCAGGTTTATTTTAAAGTGACTGAATATGCAGTTTGGTACCATATAATCTCAGATTTCCTTTAATCCATGTCAGTAGGTCGAGTATGGCATCCACTGAAATGTTGAAGATACCGGATATCCCATAGGGATACAAAACGAGGTCCTATATAGTCAACATGTTCGAAACGAGCTTTAACGTCATTATACCTTTTTAAATGGCTAGTCAAAGTGAATGTGACAAAAAAGTCTCAAGAAATTCAGCCATAATGAACTACAATTCGAATAAAATAATTTATCTGTGTAGATTCTATAAACTTTCAACTTTTTTTGTATTAATCCTATGGCAACCTCCTTAGCCGCTTAGTAAGTAAGGTTTATGCCACGTCTGAAAACAAGATCAAGTAGAAAAGAAGGGATAACTGTTAAAAGTTTGGACATGATAAAAGAAATACTATATAAAAGCACCAAAAAAAATCGATTGACGAATGACTTGAATAACCTGAACTCCGATAAAAACCTGGAAAGGGACCAGGTGATATACAGTGTAAGCTCCATTGTGGTATCCATTGTGAAATACTAATTGCAGTAATCAAAAGCGGAGTAAATTCATAAATTTGCGAATGAAAACCGACCAGTTTTCCATCCAGTTATTGATGGTAAACATTTTTGGAATGGTATTTACGTTTTTAAGCCCTTGCTTAATCAATGTTCGTGACAAATGCAGCTGGTATTATAGAAAGTTCTGAACTCTTGAATAGCGTATATAAGCAGCTATACGTCATGTGTTATGAGTTTTATATTTACTTAAAAGTTAAGAAGTTCAGGATTTGATTCTTTAATCCTGTTTTTTTTTAATTGAGGATGAAGATCATCAAGATATCCGGCAGTTCAAATTATCACTATAACTGTTTTACATCTGCAAAAAATGAAAAGGAAACGCTTATTAAAACATTATAAATACTTAAAATTATGTACTTTAATAAGGAATAATAATGTTTGTGTAAATGCTACATGTGCTGTTAGATCTTTTTAGTTTTAGATTCTGATCATTTGTAATTGTTCCTATTTAATGTAACTTTGACATTTGTTTTTACATCACAAGGTCAATATTCGTTTGTTCATTTGAAGGTCAATACATTTACAGGTATTTACTTATTTGGTTAATAAATTATCAATTCTAACAATATGATGTATGTATTTCTCCAAATACAGCTCAAGAAACGGGATATGATATTGAAAAAGCCACATCATATACTTAAAACACAATGTGATCACATGACATTCTATCAGGGTGTGATAACGTGTCAGAACCGTTCCTGATATCGATATCATCACGGTATGATGATAAAGGACGGTCTATGTTGTCTGTATTACATATACAAGTATCCTGTAAATTATTACGTATATGATAAATAAACTTATCATATGCATAGATGTAATGGTACATCTATTTGTATCAGCTCTCGTCTGTTGTTTGAATTGCATCACTACTCGTTGCTTTCGTGACTCGTAGTGATCAGGTCCATACAACAGACTCGAGCTGATACAGATGTACTATAAACTATACACAAATGTATTTATTTCATTGACTTGAAATATTCGCTTCACAAGTTTTACGGTCGCCAGTTGGTCTATCGGTATAATATTTCAGTGTCTCAACTTGCTGTGGATGTATTTCATCATCGTAGATCCTACACGTGTCCATTTGTATTTACTACCGAATGTATCCTGAACCGTTTTGCGATCTTTGTTACCAGGCATAATTTTTGGGGTGGCATGACGGGTGATGCATGCATAGCAGGAGATGCTTACTCTGTCGACGCACCTGGTCTTGCTCCATTCCGGAGTTCATGCAATCTTAGCTGTTTGTACACTTGAATTTGTCATCTTCAACGGACTCATGAGTTCGAACACCTTTTAATATTTTATTTCCTGGCGATAGTCAAGGTTTATTTATCGACATGTAAAGAGTAACTAATAATTGTATTACGTTACTCGCTATATAGTCACATTTAAACTTTTTAAAGAATGGTAATTGATATAAAATATCGAAACTTTCGATTCACTTCCAGTCTACTTAAGACGTATATTTTCCTTTCATTGTAGAATTATTATATTGATCAAGTTTTAAAATTTAACTTTGAATTTTGATATGAATGCTTATGTTAATTATAATTTTGCTCAGATTTGAATTCCGACTACTTCTGTTATTAAGACATCTATACTTTGAACTTAATAACTTGAACTCTGCTACAAAGTCACACTATTTAAACTGATGTGGAAAAATTGTATTTGCATATTAAAATACAATACAGATGTAGTCATTTAGGTACTGTTGTCGGGGAATCATTTGTCAGGTATTCAAAAGAATGATGTTTCTGTTCTCAATTGTCTTCCTAGTGTGCTGTATTGTGTGTGAAATTGACGTTCTTTTCATTTGACTGAATAATTATGTTCGAGCATCATTCTATTTGACTTTTGCCAGGAATGATAACAAGGTATTATACCCTTACATGCATATGAATATGGAATGAAATTTGGATTTAAAATCATATCATACTTCATGAATATCCATGTTTTTCCCTTAACTGCAATAGCTGTACCTCCAATACCGGCTTGTCTTTGTATTTTAGATAAATGAAAAGTACAAAAAAATGTTCGCGGCCCTTGAACTACGTAAAAATAAATATTTCAAGCTTTTGCCGTTTCAGCTTTATTTGACAGAAAAAGATTTTGATGAAATTGCATGTTCCTTCCATTTTGGAAGAGACTGCTCTCAAGATACTGAAGAATTCTGGCGTGTTTTACAGTGGAATTTTTAGCTAGGAGAATGAAACTGATTAACTTGAGTACCCAAGGTAGAATACTTTACGACCTCCAAATTCGTTTAGGGTTGTAAGTATATTATCATAATGATTCCATCTAAGATACCGAAAATTCCACGAAATCAAGTGCCTCTACATCTGTTTTCTTTATCTTTCAATTTAAATGACTTTTTACTATTTCGAACCTTTAACACTGGAATTTCCTTATAATTTTATAACTTTTGGTGTTAAAGTTATTTCTATCTAGTCTGGTACAAAAATACAAAATAATTAATTTCTGTTTTGTTAACTTTTTGCAGTGGTTATAAACTGTTTTGACTGGGGCATTTCCAATGTAAAAATCATGTAAAATTTCTTAATTTAAAAATTTCAACCAACAAGAAAAAGTTGTATTACACCATATAGTCAATCTATAAGCAATTTAATAAAATCCCGCCAAAAGAGTTACCGGCCTTTTATCATCTTACATCCCATAGGCACCACATTAGTAACGTAATTATTTAAACCAGACTGAGTTAAGACTAACTAGATCTACATTTATTCCAAGTGTTGTGGAGATCAAAGCACATGTGGGTAGTAAGATCATTAAATTGCCATTATTAAATATAAGATGCAGTATATCACAGTTATAGTTAAATTATGAGTCCAAAGGGAATGACAAATACAAGTACAAAAACAGTCGGCATTGCATGAACTCCAAAAGGAGTAAGATCAGGTACATCGGCAGGGCAACCATCTCCTGCTATACATGCAATCCTTTTATGTCCAGTAGCAAGTCACAAATGGGATTTAGACACATTCTTTGGCAAATGATAGATGGAAAGGATATACTAGGGCGAAAAAATGTCCGTTGCAAGTTGAGACACCGAAATGTTATAACAATTAACCAATTGGTGACGGCGACCATAAAACTTGCGAAGTGAAGATTTCACTCTCTCTTCCTCAAAACCTTGTCGGAGTAGTTTTGTATAAGAAGCATTCCCCTATCAGTAAAGTCCTTATAGTCGGAACAAGCTCTGACATAGCATATCAGCTGAGACATGTAAACTCCATGAGTGAAGTTCATAGACAGTATTATCCTTTACAATTGTGCAACAGTAAAAAAAAATGCGTTAACTATAATACCGAACTTTGTCAAAATCAGATGAAGAAAAAAAATATGTTTATTCCGTTAAAGCACAAAACTTTCTCGGATTATTTGTGATTATGTGATGGAGTATTGTTCTATCAAGCCCCTAGTATAATTATGTAGCTATACCTTTTTAGGTTACTTTTATGTTTTTGATAAAATCGCGGTGGGGAGGGGGGGGGTTAACTTTTGACAAAAACCTCAGATTGTGAAAAATTGTTTGAAAACAATATAACATACTGAACTACTTAAAAATTTTTAATGAAACTTAATATGTAGCTTCCTCAATATTTGTAGATATGCCTGATGCTGTTCTCAAGTTGTTAGAAAAAATTCGGAAAAACTGCTAAATATTTTAGGCAAACCTCAAATTTTGAGAAAACATGTAATCAGTCCATCGTAAACAGCTGATCATATAGAACCAGTTGAAATATTTTAATGCAACTTCATATGTAGCTTTCTCAGTATATACAGATTTGCCGTTTGGCTACTTTTATGTGTTTATAAATGTTTGGACAAAAAATATAATTTTTTGATAAAACCTCAGATATTGAGAAATGGCTTGCAAATAAAAGAACATATAGAATTTTTAATAGGACTTAATGTGTTTTATGCTGTAATTGTTTCTTTTTCTGGAAACATTTTAAGTAAAATTTCAGTTTTTGACAAATATCTCAGATTTTGAGAAAAAGTTGGTAAACAGTTGATCATATAAAAACCAATTGAAATATTTTAATGAAGCTTCATATGTAGCTTTCTCAGTATATGTAGCTGTGCCTTTTTCAGGTTGCCTTTTTAAAACATTAAGGATATTTCTTTTTAATGAACCTCACTTGCATTTAGAGAATGTTCATACACAAGAGATCATCTAGTTATAGTAATGTTTTCCAAACCTAAAAGGGAGCCTTAGCTATGGTATGAGTAGGAAGTTTTCTGATTCCATGTCACTCCAAATAATGTTTGGACAGTTGTTACTATAAATAGAACTTTGGTACAAAGCAGGGCCCTACAGACAACAGATGTTGCTAATTTGATAGATCACTAAAGTTCTATTTATATTAACAACGGTACAAATTAACACTATTTGGAGTGGCATGAGATCAGAAACTTAAATATTGCCTTCAGATTACATTTAAATTCATGATTTTTTGTTTATCATCATCAATATAAATGTAAACTGAAGGCAAGATTAGTAGTTGATACCCCCCCCCCCCCACTTGTCATGAGAGTTTTATTTTTCGCCCCAAACCAAGGTTTGGAGCAAAAAATGTAATGATGTTAAACATAAGCTCTCTCATGAAAATTGGGGGGAGGGGGGAGCATACCTTTTTCTTAAAAAATCATATTTTAAAAATAGCAAAATACCCATTTCCATTTTACTCCCAAACCCCCATTTTCGTAGTATTTTTTTCGTTTACACAATTAAAAAAAATCCATCTCCATTCTCCCCCCTTCTTTCCTTAAACCGACTTTAACCATCTTTATTTTACTTAAAACAAGCAAAAAAAAATATTCATGTATAGTTTGCTCTTTAAACCGAACTATGTTTAAAATTTTATTTTGAAAATGTTTGCTGTAGTTTGGGAAAGGCAAACCTTTTTTTTTACGACTAAAAAGTTAAAATTATGTAATTACTACATCAGCTCCAACTATGTCAAGAATTACTCCTTCTTGGTTGAGTATCAGGGCGTATATCTTATAGTCATCAGTAGGTGCAGTGTTTAACCTGTAGTCTAACGTCAGACTTGTATTTTCCATGATTTTTTTTGTCAGGTATATACGTCAAGTCAAAATGAATTAAACCGTAAAGAACTTCAAAATTAGATAGATTTAACATGTTTCCAATATCATAGTCATTATTTGCGTTAGGCTTAAAGTTACAGGCATCAGAAAAGATACGGTTCAAAGCATTTGAACTGTATGCAATTTCCGGGTAATAAATACCACTTCCTACTTCTAACCTTGCGGTTAATAACTTACAATTATTGTCAGCTGCATTGAGTTTAAAAGTATCAAGCAACAAAGGGTTTTCAAGTTGACTCGTTTTCTTTCCATCCCTTTGCAAAAAGACTATTACGTGTTTGGGATGCTTAATCCCTGACGTAATCCTATATACACTTTCAGTCATTTTGCTAGCTGCACTTTCATGTATTGATTCTCTCATATATTTCCATGTTCTTGCTTTCATGTAGTCTGAAACTATGGCCTTTAATCCCTCGGAATTAGGTTTTAACCTTGGGACCCACAACTCAAAGTGTGTTATAACAACTCTGCCTGGGTCTCCTCCATGTCTAAAAATGAGGTAAGAATCGTCATTAATATGTATTTCAATTTCCATTTGAGCGGGTGGTAACAAGTTTGTTTGTAATGAGTCAAAGAAACTGAATCGGTTTAAGGGGATTTTGGCTGAAACTTCTTGGCTGTTTTTTAACGCCGTCTTTCTTGTTTTAAAACCTTCATTTTCATCAGCAGCAGTTGCAGCAATGTCTGGATAAATAAAACTATTTTTACCTATAGAGTTAACATAGTTGTCAGACAGGGTTAGTAAACTTTTTACGTGGTTAGCAGTAGACAAGTTGTTACAATTATATACTATTTTACTGTTTTGTCTAACTG
>JAOXYI010048284.1:0-12889 GCA_028566495.1 Lithophaga antillarum | reverse complement strand
TGCAGACCAGTATTTTGTAATCTGTGCAGTTTCATTATCATAAATGATTGTTGAATTTTTGCGAATGAAAAAATAAAATTATTGAAATCACTTCTTATAATATTAATTGCGAAATTAAATCCATGGTACCTTCAGTAGTAGCTTTAATTTTGAGCCTAAACGACCATTTCTTGCAGAACACGGTTTAGTAGGCCATTTGCCAAGTCCAATTCCGGTCTAAATCTGGAATCGATCTGTATTTAGATTGTAATTGGTATTAGGAAAGGTCATGAAGGATTCCGATTGCCATGAAACAGACATCACTCGGTCATTATCGTGTCAGCCTATGGAGAAGAGGAGGTAAATTAGTCGGATCCGATACGTATTTCAAATTTTCTAATGACGTTTTTGTTGATACAATATCGTCAAACATGCACCAGTTATTAAGCATCAGTTCTGTCTCATCATTTTAGAAATCCATAACCAAATTTACGTCTCTTTCGTTGCTGTCTACAAAACCAGGAATCAGTATGTACGGTGCTCATAGGTTCATAAATGTCTAATTACTAATAATACATGTGGTAACCAGAAATTGGCAAATCATATATTAATCTTAAACAAGATTGAAGAAATCTGTTAGTCATTTTAGTCTCAGTTAAGAAATTAAACACATTTTAAGAAAGAAATGGCTGCGTTCAGGCGATCTCCGTTATACTGTTTCAGTGTAATTTAATATTTTTACCTTTAGCAAAATAATCTTCAACATAGTTAAATGGAATTGACTTAATGCAGTCGTACTTGTCTGAAAAAGAGTTGATTGCTCAATGATATAACATAATATAAGACTAGTTAATTGAGAACTAGTTTTGATTGACAACATATCTGTCGAATCTGGTGGACTGATATTTCAGCAGACAGTTGGTATTTCAATGGGTACTAATTCTGCACCCCTGCTTGCCGACTTGTTTTTGTATTCATATAAAGCAGAGTTTATACAAAACCTTCTGAAAGATCAAAAAACGACATCTGACTAAATCCTTTAATTTAACTTTCAGATATATTGATAACGTGCTGTCTGTCAATAATCCTCATTTCAGTGAATGTTTACATCTCATATATCCTAGTGAACTTGAAATACTGTAGACACTAGAAAGTCTGCTTCATATTTAGACCTTTTCCTGGAAAATGACACAGATAGACAATTCAAATCTTGGTTCTATGACAAACGTGGCGATTTTAGTATCCTATCGTCAACTTTCCATTCCTGAGTAGTAGTAAACCCTCTTTCTCGGTATATGGAGTTTACGTGTCTTAGTTGATATGCTATGCCAGAGCCTGTTCTTACTACAAGGATTTCTCTGAAAGGGGTATACTTCTTACCCCAAAACTATTCAAAGAATGATATGACGAAGGAAGATTGAAATCTTCGGTTCGCAAGTTTTACGGTCTCTATCACGAGTTGGTCGATCAGTATAATATTTCAGTATCTCAACTTTGCTTTGGATGTATTTTCCTCATCGTAGATTCTAAACGTGTCCATTTGTATTTACTACCGAATGTGACATTGACCTTTTTGTGACGTTTGCTACTGGACACGATTTTGGGGTTGCATGACGGGTGATGCATGCATAGCAAGAGATGTTTACCCTGTCGACGCACCTGATCTCACTCCATTCTGGAGTTCATGCAATCCAAGCTGTTTGTACACTTGGATTTGTAATCTTCAATAGACTCATGAGTTCTAACTGATTATGGTATACTACTTTTTTTTATAATTGCGCTTACTCGCCAAAAAAAAAGCGTCATATCGTGACTCACATCTGATATTTTACGATATCAATATGCAGAAAACCTGACAATATACACGTGTCATATTAAGTATATATTAATGTCATATTTAGTTTTTAAGTATATTTCAATGTCATATTTGGTATACATTGTATTTCAGTGTTATAACTGGTATATGTCAATGCTTTTATGGTCATTATTTATGATCATAAGTTGATGCGAGGTATTGTTAAAATCGATGTCAAATGGACAATGGATACCGTTTTCCTCCGCTAGCACAACCACGTGATTTTTCCCGTCGGGTTCAATTCTCAGAACATTGTTTGAATCATAGCCGCAAACATATATTTTGCCCTCATTGTCCGCTGCTATTCCCCTTGCATTTTTCAGATTGGGATTGGCAAACTTATAACGTGTTGTTCCATCAAAATCGTACGAAAAGACTGCGTCATTTGCCTCGCTTGTCTGGAATAGATTGCCATGGTTATCACAACAAAGATTTGCCGGAGGAGTTGTAACTGAAATTTTGTTCTGCGTTTTACCTTTGGAATCAATTAAATTAACTCCCTTTTTATGTATGTAGACTGCTAAATTATCTTGAAAACTTCCTAAGGTTAAACATTTGTTTGCTGCAAAATACAAATGTCTGATTACCGAACTATTTTTCATGTCTAATTCATCAATCCCCTCCTCTTCTACGGAAACAAATAACCTGCCATTTTGTGAAAATACAACGTCCTTAACTTTACATCGGATCGTTTTCAATAATTTACCCGACTGTTCACAAATGTAAATACATCCATTTTCAGTGTCAGCTAGAACTATTTTGTTGTCTTGAAAGAAGCAACAGCGATCGATATAGACGTTACTGTCTAATACGGACGATATATCAAAACTCTTTGTCAAATGGGTCATTTTATGCCGTTTAGCAACAAACTGAACATTCTGGTAAAAGTCTGCAGTATTATCCAGAACTGGGTCTTCTTGCTTAGAATTTTCACCACTTTGGCTGGTGTGATTGTGTACGTCTTTGTTGGAATCAACATCCTGTTCACAAATTCCGGCATTATCGTGCAAATTAATTCTATGGTCACCACTGTGTGGATCATATAAGTAGGTGTTATTGGCGACATTTAGGCCAGGTTCTGTGTCATTTTCATGAGTCTCGATATTCCTTTCAGATTTTACGTTAGTTTCGTTAAGGTCTGCAGCCCGGTTGGATTCTTCATGATTTTCTATATTACCATCACAATCTGTGTGGCCATTGTTGGTCGTGGCATGCCAATCAAACGGAGTAGTAATTTCATGATTTCCAGCATCCCGATAACCTTCAACAGTACTTGATTTAGTCTGACCATTTCGAATAGAATCCATAGATTCTGAAAGTGAAGCACGTGTATTTGAATTAATTGTTCCCAGTTCTGTTATGGCGTTCAGAAAATCAGCCTTTTGCCAGTCAAGCTGTATCTTTTCATTGTCATGTGGTATTTTTATTTCATCTTCATTTGCCTTGATATTTCTTATCAATAATTTTATTATGACAAACAGTTGCTCATTTGATAAGTTTGGTTTCAGTACTTGTATATCCTGTTCAATGGCTTTTAGATTAGCCTGCATGCTTAAAAGCTTCCGTTTGGCATTTTCGGCTGTTGAAACCATCTCTCTATGCTTCTGCGATAATGTCATCAAAACATTTCTTTCAAAAGTATCCAATTTTGCATCAATTTCCCGCCGAAAACTTTTTATTTCGTCTTGCACAAATAAAAAATCTACATCCATCGAGATAATATCCTCATCTCTTTTCTGCATGGATTCTTCAATTGTTTTATGGAGTCCTGAAATCTTATTTTGGAACTGACCGATGAAATTTCCTTCTTTTGCACGTTCTAATGTGATCAAATTAAAACATCGGGAATGTTTAACTGGACGACAGGCTTCACAGAAGACATCATCATGCGTTGGACAAAAAAATACAAATGGCTGATATTGATGTTTATCACAGCTTTTTGGCAGCTTCAAAACATTTTTGCTGATTTTGGTTTTGTCCTGTAAGGGCACAGTGAAATGGTGGCTCGTAAATTTTAACTTTTTGTGAGCTACGGTGCAGTTTTCACATAAATTTTCCTCGCATGTACCACACCAAAAGTTTGCATCCCGCTTTTCTTCACCTCGTATGCAAGCCTCGCACAGTACAAGATTCTGCTGTACTGGAAACAAAAAGTTTTAAAAAAATGTTAATTATTCCTTTACATATATTCTATTCATAACGACGCTTGCTATAACTATTTTGGCTTTATATTTTATATCTATAAATCGATTCGTGATTTTGGAAATTGAATCAACGTTCCAAAATAAATTTTGCATACATGTCGTTGATAATGCTATTTCAGTATTGATCCAATGTTGTTTTTATGACATCAATATCTTAACCGTTCTTTCGCCTTAAAGAATCGGAATAATATGGTCACTTTTATGTCAATCAGATATTGAACATTAGAAGATATCGAAATCGGAAAGCGTACAATTGACCAATGTGAGATGAAGTTACGGATATGTCATACGTGTTTATTCCGGTTGTTTTAGATTATGTATAAACAGATTACAAATGAATTATCTAAAAGTTTGGATATAATATACAATACAAGTATAAACACAGGGAAAAATCGGTAGAACAAACATATGCTCCCCGAACTGCACAAAAGACAGTATAGTGCAAATTTGAGGCTCACATTTACAAGGGTCATAACTCTTGAATCGTACATGCAATCATGTTCAAAACCAAAATGACCTGTATTTCATCATAAGTAATAAATATGTAAAAGTGTGTCTCAAATCCTTGAACGGTGTTCAAGTTATCATACGGAAATCCCAACCTGAAGATTTTTCCGCATTTTTAAGGAGATAACTTTTGAATCCTACATGCGATCACGGTTAAGAACGAACTTGACCTGTATTTTGAAATTAGTAATAAATATGCATAAGTGCAACTCAATTTAAACGGTATTCAGGTTATCATCTGGAAACCCCAAATTTGCTGATTTCTTACATTTATAAGGGCATAACTGTTGAACTCTACATCGAAAATCAAAATTAACCTGTATTTTACCTTAAGTAATAAATATACAAAAGTATATCTCTAACCCTTAAACCGTATTCAAGTTATCGCCTGGAAACCCCAAAGTGGTCAATATTTTTCACATTTTCAAGGGACATAACTCTTGTACCGGACATACCATCATAATCATAATTGAACTTGACCTGTATTTCACAGTCAATAATAAATATGCAAAAGTATGATCAAGTTCTCTAAAAGTATTCAAGTTATCATCCGGAAACCACAAATCTGACAATTTTTCACATTCTCAAGGGGCATAACTATCACTGTCAAAATTGAATCTGACCAGTATTTCACTTTCAATAACAAAAATGCCAAAATATCACTCAATTTCTTGAACGGTATTTAAGTTATTATCCGGAAACCCCAAATTTGACAATTTTTGGTATTTTCAAGGGCACAACTCTTGAACGATACATGCCATTTTAGTTAAAATCGAACATGACCTGTATTTCACCGTTTGTAATAAATATTCAAAAGTATAACTCAAGTCCTCAAATGGTATTCAAGTTACCATAATCGGACGGACGGACAAAGCGGCAACTATATTCTCAACCGAAATTTTTCGGGGAACATAATAAAAATGCCCAATCTCTCCCTGTCAACTAACAAGAACTAAGCTTAAGCTTAAAACTGATCTGTTCGCGTTTGTTTTGTTCTTAATATTGATGTCACTTGGATGTCAGCGATGAAAGTCATGACTACACTGAGATTACTGAATGACAAAATATTATCTAAATACCAAAAAATAAAACGACCGAAATAAGATTTTCTTTTTATTTCTAAGAAGGCATTGGATAAAGTCAGCTAAAATGATTATATATTCTAGAGGTGAATATCACCTTCTGTATTGTACAAATAATTTTATAATATACATGTAGTACCATATATTTCCAGCAGATTTTTCTGTAAAATAAAGATGCAATTTCCGGCATTTGTGCGGCAATATTGAAAAATCTTCTGTGTACTAAATAGATCAGCCTTGAAAGTATTGATACGATTTTGTATCTTTGATCACATG
Source organism: Lithophaga antillarum (assembly GCA_028566495.1). Taxonomy (NCBI): domain Eukaryota; kingdom Metazoa; phylum Mollusca; class Bivalvia; order Mytilida; family Mytilidae; genus Lithophaga; species Lithophaga antillarum. The sequence continues at coordinate 6,986 of JAOXYI010048284.1, read as the reverse complement.
TTTGTTTGCAAACGCTACATAGAGGAAAGAGTGGTGCCGAATTGATTACCGATATTTCATTATTGTAAGAGCAAAATGGCGGATTAGGACTACACATCGCAATTCGACGGTATAAAGTTACAGGGAAATATTATGAAAAGGTTATTGCACTAATATAGAGCAATATTTCCATTGCAGAATATAATATTGCACTCGAAAGATAGTCAATATGATTTTCTGCCCATAATTAATTAACGATACCTAAAAACTTTTGTGGTTTGGAATAATCTTGTGATAATGTATCGTAAATTTTCAAATTACGATGGGTGCCAGATGTGGAAAAGGACATGCTTACCCTCCCGGAACACTTGATGTCACTGCCGGTTTTTTATGGGAGTTCGTATTGTTCTAGCTTTAGTTTTTAGCGTTGTGTCTGTATTTTGCTTCCACGTTTGTGTTTATGTTTGATCCTTTGTTGATAACAGTCTTGTTCGGTCCTATGGATATGTGACTTATGAAATGCGGTATTTTACTCATTCTATATGCAAGACCATGTTTTTACTAAAGTATTTTTCCATAATATCAAAAAAAATCTCTAACCATAATGTAAATAAAACAAATACTTAAATATCTGATTTCAACAAAATTGCTGAATATAATTGTACCTTCACGGACCAATCAAAGATTTGTTGGTTTTTTTCAAGTTATCTTTTTTTATCCAAAAACACAAAATAAATAAACCTATTCAGACTATGTATATACAGGATTATTATCTACATAAATAATGAAAGTGCATTTCATAAATTAAGAGTGGAAGTGGATTATTTCCCTTTAACTATTATATTACGTAGCATTATTACGGAGTACCAAAGCCATATTTGCATTTTATTAAAATGAACATGATAATGTATGAAAAGTGGAAATCATTTCAATTTTCGTTTCTTTGATATCTATATGAAAACAATTTGCATCTCAGATGGTTGAATGTTTACTGTGTTAAAGACTGACCATTTAACTTCCAAAATCTAGGTTAACGCGTGTAATTAAGTGATCATTTCAAAAGTTCACATACGATTTCTAAACGAAATAAATTTTGTATAGTGGGTGAATGCTTTCAGGTCCCTTTCGTTTTGAAAGTTATGCAATTTTTCCGTGTTCCTCTTTTTTCATCATCAATATTATTATTTCATCAGTTTAACGTTACAAACAAAATAAATGTTTACATTATTTGTGTGTGGAGGCCCCATTTTTGCACAAGTTTTCTTGTTTTCATTCCAACCGAAAATAAGTACGTCATTTATAGACATACTTTCCAGAAACTGTCACCTATGGCCTTTCTCTTTTCATTTGCCATGGCATTTGAAAGAAAATGTATAAATTTCCGAAAAAAAAAATCACAAAACATCCTTTTAGTTTGAATGGGGTGGATGGGTGGTATTTTGTAAACGAAATTAATTTCATCTAGAAATCGTACTAGAACTTTTGAGATGACCCTTTAGCGTATAATTTAAAAAGAATATAGTAAAAAGATAATAGTAATTTCTAACTGATTTAGGTTTTGCATTCCAAATGTATATTTAGAGCCAGAAATGCGTATCGCTGTAATAATGATACATTCATAATTTTTGCAGTTTGGTACGTAATAATGCTTTTTTTCCTGGTTATGTTAATTGTCTTGCTTATGGTATAAGAACTTTCATTTGTTTTAAATTTTTGAATTCTTCAGCCTTGTAACATGATCTCAACAACAATGAAAGCTTAAATATCATTTTAAAACAACGAAAGGGGTTTTGCTTCTATACAACATTTTCTTTGGAATCGTTTGAATATCTCATTATCTTTGTTTGTAACTATTTAAAAAGAAGTATGCTTATTTTCATTAATTGTTTCGGGATAAGATTATGTCACAATTATTTTTTTATTATTATTATTTTTTTTTTTGCTAAAAATGAGGGTTTGTACTTTGCAAAGTATTTTGTGCAAATAGATGCTTCGTAAATCATTTATAGAAAGACATATCAACCTTAATGAACTGTACATACTTTGAGAACCTATATTGCGTATCAGCGGTTTCATCGATGGTGAGGGTGGTGGAATTTCAACATTTTCTCCCTTTCCTTTATGGAATATCGAAGAATGGTATCCAAGAACTGGATCTGGCATTTCTGTTAGAGTGTATGATGGTGCGTTACAATTACCCTTTGAGCTTCTTCGGAATAGTTCTGTATTCCACAATATTTTTGAACCAACATTTTTACTCTGAATCGGTCTTGATGGATTCATACTCTCTGAGGTTGCTGTGGATTTGTGACGGTGAAAATGTACCTGCTCAATTACGGTTTTGTCATTTGGGAATCTATTGGAACTAGTCAAACTAGAATCTAACCTAAAGGAGTCAGAGTTGTCACTTAATTCTGGTGACAATGGGTTCCGTCCTGCATCTGACAAAGCTATTGTTGAACGTCTTTGACGCGACATGTATGTATGGTCATTATGAATTTGTTCTTGAAACTGACTGTCTGCTAGTAACTTAACTGATCCGTAAGATACTGAACGTACTATGTTGGTTTGTCAGCATTAATAATTAAAGAGTTAGAAACCTTTGATGATGCAAATTTTGCGGCGTTTCTTTTAACTCCATGAGGTTCAATATCTTCCTGCTTTACGTCACTGCTATTGCGGGAAATCGAGGAGACTTTTGGTCGGCTTGCAAAGATTTGTCTGTATTTGTCCTTGATAAGCAACGACACCATTTTCCCCCGAACTAAATCTTTAATCATTTGGGTATGATGATAATTTTGTATCAGTTTCAGATTTGTCGTGGGCTTGTAAAAAATTTTGTTTTGTCATTGAAGAAGCCTTCAATTTCTTAAATATTCGCTGAGCGTCTTGTTGGTTGATTTGTGGAGTTGACGAATGACGAGGAAGTTGATGTTGAACTTGTTCAGATGCTGTATTGATGCATCCTCGCCGGGGTTACGGATTAGACACAGTCGATATATATATGTTCAACTCATTTGTATTTCCTGTCTGTTTTGAATTATCACTTGATGCTTTTTGCACCAAATTAGACGTGGATAAAACGGAAGACCTTAAAACGTCGGCGGCAAAGTGATCCCAAACTTCTTGGCCAGCAATAACACCATTTCCAGTATCAGAATCCTTTTCACTTTTTCTTCCGGTTTTACACATTTGTGCACAAGCTGTTGCAGATTGTTTATCAACATTGTCCAGTAAGTTTGGAAATAATTTACTGGCATTATTTACTTCCTTGGGTCTAACAGGTACATTTCTATGGGTAAAGGTTGAATTAGGGAACAATAGCTCTGGTTCCGTATTAGTTTCCGTTTCTGCAGGTTCCACCATCTTTGATAAATACATGCATAAACAAAAAATCACCTGTTCGACACAAAAGCTGATGCATATAATTTAGAAATAATCCATTACTTCCTTTGATTTTTTGCCTGAAAGAAATTATTCATAACGTTACTTGGGAAACTGGGAAATTTTCGCCGTATGTTTGTTTCCTAGCAACTTTGCAGCGAAAGCAAATTTCCAAAAAATAAATCCATGTGGCAATGTATCTTATAATACATACACCTTAATAGATATCAAAATTCGAGAATTATTAATCTCATGGAAATGGTTATTATAACTGTGGTAACTGAGAAATGTTCGCGGTAAATATATCTTTCGTAACTTTGCAATGAAAGTTAAATTCCCCCAAAAGTAAACCCATGTCGCAGTATATCTTATACTATATAGTTCAATAAAATTGAGATTCGCGAATTACAAACCTCATGAACAGGTCGAACTTTTCAATTCGTAAACATAAACCCCCGAATGTATCCAGGGTATAAAAATAGGACCCAGATTCTCCACCTTGCGGGGTAAGACCCCTCCTAAACGGAATGTCCGCCGTTGTGCGAAATGATAAATACACAACCAACGTCCGTCGGATGAGGACGTAAAATCTGACGTTCCATATTGGGAGAATGCAAAGCTGTCTGGCGTCAACGAACCCTTGTAACAAAGCTCTTCGTGAGTGGTCCGTAAGTGGCCAGTTGCAAGACTAAATTTCCTTCCCCTACCCACTGTATCCTCATTTTCCAGTGGCAGTCAAAGTTTTTCGCCCAATGGTCTGTCCCATTTCCTGTTTAATTATTAGTATTGATTAACTTCGTCCTGAATATAGCTGAAATATTGCTCGCTGGACGTTAAACAACTATCAATAAATCAATCGTAAACAAATCCTCGCTTTACTCGCATTTCTTAGCCATAATAACGACTAAGGGATCGTCTCAAAATGTCACAGGTTTTTTTTTTCAAACGAAGTTAGTTTAATTTGGCTTTGACTACCCACCCACCCCTTCCAAATGAAAGTGTGAAAAACATATCCATTCCTGAAACAAAACAATACCGAATGAAAAATACAAATCTTTCACTGCAATTTTGTCAAAGCAGTATGGGGTTATTATATTAGCAATACACTGCTGTGTTTAAAACATATTTTGTACTGATGCGTGTTTAATATAGAATATCATATGGGGTTTTTCATGTCAATTCCCATATCAACCATTATCAGCTCGAGAGCTTTGCCCCACTTCTGATAAGGATCGAGGGTTCATATGGGATTGATATGAAAATATACATATACATGTGTATTTACTAAAAAAGTGATCTACAAGCATCAGTAATGCTGTAACAAAAATAATATTGGCAATAGTTTTATATGGAATTGTATTTCTTCGTAGTCCATTTATTTATCGCTATATGTGTGTGAACCATGCTAAATCTCAAAATAAGCATATCAAGCTACGACTCATTAAGAATATATTCAAATTCAGATTAAAAAAGATAAAAAACCCATACAAATTAAAAAACCGTCTAGAGCCGGTGGCTGAATGTTGATGTCTGCCGTTTTGTTTGTCGACGTAGGGGAGGGGATCACGTGATTTGCTAGAGATGCAATACGGGTTCAGACGTGACTGATATCGATATCATCACGCTTGATGATATAGGTCAGATCTTTTAACCAGTTTCAAATATACAGAATTCTCGGATTTAATACTAAATATATGATAAATTAACATTTTTAATTGACTATAAACAGTATGAATTTATACACAGTACAAAAGATATCTTCAAATCCTTTTGAGACTAAAGAAAGAGACAGAAAAATGGTCGAAACCTCCTCAAACAAATGCACAAGAAATCAGTCTGGAAACACTTTAAAAGTGCTGTTTTTGCAAATCTTAAATTTTCTTAAGCATCATTTAAAAGGATTTTACCAAAAGAAATTTTCTAAATTTGAGGCAACCACAAAAAAAAGTCCAGACAAGATACCTGACAGATTATTGCGTGTTATCTTGTATATGTTCATTTCAAATAAAAATATAACTCATTAATCTTTAAATTTTAGCTTTGAGAAGTGAAAAACGACGATAAATTACCATTAAAAAAAGTTACCGCCGAAACGTATTATTTTTGTTAATTACATAAAATCGTTGAATCGTATTTTTTAGATCTACATGAAAATAAATCAAAAAATATATTAAAATAATTCTTTTAAAAAATGCATCATAATTACATGTATTACAATAAGAACGTTACAGTGTGATATCATTCTTCATCGCGATAGCACAATATCATCATCATTACCCACATACTAAGCCAAGTTGACGACGAATCGAGTTTAATATTCGTCACTATCTATGTTTATGTGTATGAAAGTTCAACGTGCGAATTTTGTATTTCTTCAAACGTGACAACTGAAAACCACCCACCAAACGTAATCAACTTCGTTTGAAAAAAAAACTGATGAATTTTGAGATGATCCCTAAAGCTACAATAGTTTTCGTATAGGAAGACTCCTTTACGGTTCTTCAGTGATCAGCAACGTTCGATATTAAATTATAATTCATAAATAAAAATGAAATAGAGGATGCATAATTTAATATGCATTGAAGAATTCATTCAAGTTTGCTTAAAATTCATCAAGTAGATAACAGTAAATTGGAAGAAGCACGAAGTACATTGTCTCATGGATGCTCGAACGGACGGACACGGCAATAGTATATGCCTCTCTGGTGCTATTGTGAGGATATAAACTATTTTGGATCACAAACAAATAGTATGGTTTTAAATTCTTACATCTGCAAATGGATTTATAGCGTTTTAACACAAAAAGAAAAAAAAGCAGGACACTGACTTTGTAAACCCAGGACGTATTTCATTTTCAAATACAGTTTTATTGATAGACCTTGTATTCTTTATAGACGAAAATTAAGTACTCAGGTATTACACTTGTTACTATTGATAAAAGTTTTAAAATGTAGATTAAATATCTAATCATTTTTTTAAGTCAATTCGAACACTTCATATCTATTACAAATACTACTGAGTACCCTTTGAATTTATAACCAAAATCAGATAACGGTAAATAGATTTATTTTCGTCTTCTCAGTTAACATTCTATTCCTTTAACCGTAAATTCTTACCCCACCTTTTGGAATCTGGAATACTCCAGACCTGGAATGAGGTGTACGATTTAATATTCATCTTCCGGACTATTTTTACCTTAACAATATCATCAGAACAATATTACGCATACGCAACACCATCTGTCTGTGTGTGTTTCAATTTTTTAACGTTCAATCAAGTTCGTCTTTCCCCTTGAATGATTTAAATTACAAATCCTTGATAAAAATGCGGACTGTGTATTTAACTAATTGGCATTATATAATAACATACATATACTATATAGTGATGACCCATGATAAAATTTTGAATCAACAAAGTATCAGTAAAAATTAATGATGTTATAACTACATTGTAACGTACTAAAGGCTGTTAAGAAAGTTCGTCGTCACAACAAAACTTGCATTTCAATCAGTAACAGGACAAAACTAATATAATATCATTACGTAAGAGGTACACTTTGTACGGTATCACATGATTAATCATATTCGTCTTGTTGTAGCATTTGTATTGAACATGTCATATAA
>JAOXYI010048175.1:0-12891 GCA_028566495.1 Lithophaga antillarum | reverse complement strand
ATTTTGAAGGATCTTCCTGCAAAAATTTAAAAATATATTTGACATTCTTTTTCTTGAAAAAAAAAAATGAATTCATTGTAAAATTTTATTCAAATCAACTGAATTATGTATGTACAATTGACTCTTGTCATGTCGAACTCGAAGGGACCATTTAGTTTCCTTCAACTTAACTGAAAATTCAAGTTATCAGGAGTAAATTTACCTAGATTCTACTGCAGAGCGTCCAAAATTTCACTTCGAGTTATCCAAAAATTCGACTTGTCTTTGTTCAAGATAATGGGAGTCGATTGTATTTCAGAGTGTTTTGAAAATCCTTGATTTAATATATACATGATTCTTGTTTTTCAGGATTACATAGCCTTGAGAGGTGAGGTGTACTTTCCAAATCTTGATTTTGAAAAGAGTGTGGTAGACTTTGGCTGTATTTTGAATGATACAGAGGTCACAAGGTACATCAATATTACAAACAACAGTCCAATGGAGGTCCGTTACAACTGGTCCTTCCTGATTGGAGACCAGCCATGCACAAAATTCCTTCCTCCACCTAAACCTGTATTATTAGAGGAGATCAAAGAGGAAGAACAAGAGGTAGAAGGTGAAGCCAAAGTGGAGGTCATGATATCTCAGCCTACAGAGGATCAGATTGAGGCTGAAGAAAAAGGAGAGATTGAATCAACAAAGGTTTGTAAGAAAATCTTAACCATTTGAAACTTTAAATATGAACAAAAAATGCATAAGATTTATTAGAATAATTCAGCTGGACAAAATTTTCATGTGGCTTAATTTTATGTAAAAATTAGTATATTGTAATGTGCTTATTTTGTTCATATACTTATTTTTGCAGTAAAATTTTGTACACTAAAAAATTCAAATATCATTTAACGATGAAAAAATGTACAGTTACAGTATTTCATTTTTTGTAATAATATTAGATTGTTATGGATGTATTAAACTTCTTACATATGATGTCAGAATTTTTAATTTTTCAAAATTAGAAATATTGGCAAATAGTTATTTGTGTTAATTTTTTTATGTATCTGCTAAATTTTTTGCAATTTTCAGTGTTTGGTATTCATGATTATTGGACAGTTTGTAAAGATTACCAAACTAAAATATCCAGAAATCAAAACTTGAAAAATGGTAACAGATTTTTTTTATTGATAATATGATATGCACAGTATAAAAAAAATGGCAAAACATTTGTGATTTCAGGAAGATGAAGTGACGAAAGAAGCTGCTGAAGAGGAGCAAGTACAGGAAGAAGAGGAGGTCATTAAAGAACCTGAGGGCCAGGAGGATATTAGTGACAATAAAATGGCCCCTGAGAGTCCCAGGGGTAGCCATCGGGGCAGCCCAAGAGAAGAGGAGGATCAGTTAGAGAAGGGACAGTTGGAATCTCAGGAACCTCCTGAAGGAGGAGTCGATAAAAATAAAACGGAGGAAACCATGTTAAGTTTGGCTTCACTGAGAGACATTGTGTATGAGGAGGATCCTTTGAAGACCAACAGAGCTTTGAGCCAGTTGTTAGAAGATACAGATTCTTCTACTCAAATTGGAATTGAAGAGGTATTTTGGAAAGATTTCTGTGTAATCATTAAGTATGTTCATTTGATAGGAATTTGTGGATACTATTCAAAAGAAAACAAAAAAATAATAATAATAAAAAATTTAAAAAATGAAACTTTAAAGTTGTGTTTCTTTAACAGATACATGAAGCAAGAATTTTTAAAGAACACAGTTAGAACCCTTATACATGTAGGTAATAAATGTCTCAGAAATATAATCAAGGAAGCTTTCATATCCACAAAATAGGAGTTTCCATGATTTTCATGTATTTTTCCCTCTATTTTTGTGAAAATTGATGATTTGATATTCTTGAACCTATATACAGACTGATTTTCAGAAATTGTCATAGAATTATCCCATTTAATGACAGAATTGTTGTTAAAGTGCCAAAACATTTCAGCTTTTAGCCAGTTGAACATTTTGGAAAGCCAAATATGAATAACCATATTACAAGAGCATGCTGATAATTGACAATATTAATGTATACAGCATTGATGGTGTAAATATATTCTCTTTAATTTTTTTTCAGGTCTTTGACATTTTGCCTCTGTATGGATTCTTACAACCAGGTGATACAGAACAAGTAACAATGACCTTTTATGGACATGCAAATATCTGGGGTCAGGTCAAGGCCATATGTGAAGTAGAAGGAGGTCCAACATATGAAATTATGCTAACAGGAGAGGCCTCATTAGTAGATTATAAATTTGACTGTAAAGAAATTGACTTTGGTAAACAAATGTATGACCATGTAGCATCAGCAGAGATAACTCTCATTAATACAGGAAAAGTTGGCTTTAATTTCTGTGGAATTGGTATGGATCCAGCTCTAGCCAAGAAACCAAAACCAGGATCACCCATCATGGTACCACATGCTGTAAGTTTAATGAGATTAGGTTCATGTATATTTGTATAGTCAAAATATTAACCAATGTTGGACTAAATTTACAGTTGTAAATTGAGTTCTAATAGAGACTCCGTAGCGAGTTATGATAAATGTATTTGAGACTGTAAAATATAAGATTGATGTAGGCAAATTCTAACTGCCATATAAAGTTTTCTATATTCTGTTGCTATTAACACTGCCAGAAATGGTCAGACAAGAAACTGTTTTACCCCCACAAACTGAAAACAGTTATAGGGCTTTCAATAGTTTTAAATGCAGCCACAAATAGACATTAAAATAACTGGGTATTTTTTAAGTTGTCTGTTAGTAAATAACTCTGGCCTCATTTTTGGAGATAAAAGTAGCCATCTATCACATAATTTTAAAGCCATGTGATAGCACTATTTCTTGAATATTTACAGTTCTTTTTATTTTGTGTAAAGAATTTATTTCGTTTATTTGGTTGTATAGTGTAGCAATTCTTTTTTCAAATTCCAGGGTTATATTGAACCAATGAGTGAACAGAAGTTAGTTGTTAAATACTTGCCTGGTGCTCCAGAGGACTTCAAGAAGAGTTTTGTCATTCAAGTTGCCCATTTTGAACCAGATGTCATAACAATCAATGGAACTGGTGTATTTCCTAGGATATCACTGGATCTACCACGTACAGTTGATCCCGAGGGACAGTATGATCAACTTGTACAACAAGCAAAGGATAAACTGACCAAGAGTGGAAAGGTCAAACTTAGCGAGAGACCACAAACACCTGTTCTACCTTCCTCAAACAGGATTCAACCAGATATTATGGCTCAGGTATTAGAAAATTTCGTTTTCTTTATGACATCATTTTTGTTTCTTTGCTCTTTTTTGCGTATACGTGTATTCAATTTAAATGTGTGCATGAATGTATAATTCACATCTTTGGGCATTCGTTTCTGTAATTCTGTTAGACCCATCACAAAGTGTACTTTGAGTATATAAGAACTATTTAAAAACAGATAAATATGAATTCATAGGAAAACGTCTTGATACATAACAAGTCAATTCTGATTAAAATATCAGTATAAAATACAACCCTAGTGTTACATGTACAAATAATTTCTTGGTTAGTTGTTTATCAAAGAGATTTCATTACTTACACATTGTAAATTATGGTAATTGTTATGGTTGATGTGTTTTTTTAAGGGAGATATTATTGCTCAGCCACATGAGTTAGATGTTCAGATGGAAGTTGAAAATCTAACTGTGAAAGATTTCTCAATGGAACTAGCACAACATGCATCAAGACCAGATTTGTATGAACCAACTCCTCCTGATAGCAATGAGAGTAGAGAAACACAGCCTGAAGCTAAACCTCCAAAGAAGAAGAAAATCAAGTATGTTTGTGCAAATTTATCATGAAGTAACTAGGTGTTATGTATTGTCTGGTGCTAATGAACGTAATATTTTTGTAGCGATTTCCATGATTTTATTGGAACATTTTCAGCTGAAACTAATACAGTATTTTACAATAGGACATTGCTAAAAAATATTTAAATATAAAATTACAATATTTATAATTTCATCTTATTCTTTTAGCCATCAAAATGAAAATTTAGTAGATTTTTGGAAAGAAAGTTATCAAAAGATGATATACATGTATAACGTCATTTGCTGCATATGATAAAGTTCTTTTTTGACCCTTGTGGAGTGTAAACAAAACATATCTTTGTGTCATCATAATATATAGAAGATGTTCGTTCAAGTTTGTTTTCATGTTTACATTTTTGTTATTATTAAAAAGATCATAACAGATAGGGCCAATAATGAAGTACCTAACAACAAATTACACCCCCACTTTCCTTGAAAATAGCAAAAGAATGAAGACAAAACATGAAATAAACAAGAGAAAAGATATCCTGACTTGTTACAGCACCAAATAGTGGTTGTTACTATGAGAGAATATCCTTTACCTGAGACTGAATATTTCTGTATCCTTTTAAATAATAGGGTAACTATGCTAAGCACTCTTTAGGCAGGCTTGTATCTACATCTATGTTAATTTCATTGTCACATTTCAGATTACCTTATTTTATTTTTAACATTTAATGAAAGACCCAAGAAATCTAAATATTTCAAATTTATTCTGATATTACTTGTAGACCCAGATTACCAGAATATCTGTTGGACTTTGGATATGTGGTCCTAGGAACAGTGAAGGATCATATTGTGAAAGCCTCCAACACTGGATGGGCACCAGTCTCTTTTCAAGTTGAGCATGACAATATTCATCACTACGGCTTCCACGTAGAACTGGATAAAGTCAAAAACCTGCCTGGAGCCCCAGATCATGAGACTGTAGTCTTCAATGTGAACTTTGACCCTCGTGGTGCTAACTTGTCACTGGGTTCAGTAGAAACTGTTGTTAATATAAATGTAAGTTTATTTTTGTTTGATTTAAAATATCATAATGTAAATTTTAAGTTCTGTATTAATGTCCTGTGTATTTATTGATCATTTTTAATTGCTCTTTATGGATTTGTCAGAATTTATTCATACATTCTGAAATTGTTTATTATGTTGAGGTAGTGTTAATGGATATCTTACATTACTGTTATTTAATTCATTGTAAATTGTAGAGGTATCAAGAACTGAGCTTCAGCTGTTGTCTATAGCCAGTTTTGTATTAAAGTTGGGTTATCTACATATACATTTGCTAGTGCCTTCCAAATTGTTTTTAATGGGCAAGATACACATAACCATTTTTGGAAATTACTGATATTTTGATATTTTGTTTGATTCATTTTCTGGGTTTTTTTTTTCGGTACTTTCATTGTTTGCCTTTCAACATTTTCAGGGTGAATATTTTGAAAATAAAAGTCATAAGTAGCATAGTTAAGGTGCATTTGTGGAAATAATACTGAAAATAAAGTTTTAACAGTTAAGTTATGTTAGTTCACATGAAATTGATATTCATTTGACAACCAAACAATATTGCTATCATTAATGCTTTGTTCGTCCCCTATTTTTGGATGAAAAATGAGAGATCACAATATTTAATTTTAATCTATTTTTTAATTTTAGATTATAAATGGACCAATCATACCCATTAGATTGAAGGCCAATGTTACAATGCCAGACATGGAGATCTCTGATGATACGCTTGACTTTTCCGATGTCAACTGTGGAGAGTGTAAGGTTATAACAGTACAGTTACATAATAGTCAACAGGTCAAATGTGAATGGAATTCAAATCCTACAGAAAAAGACAGAAAGGTCAGTAAATAGGACATTAAAATGGTAAGAGGTTGTGGTTTCCTTGGTATTTATAGCAATTTTGAATTTGAATTTTGTTTTGTCTGTCAATATCCAGTATAAAGTGATTGCAGAAATTAGGCTTGAATTACCAATGTAATAGTTGAAATGGAAGATTTTAATTATAAGGAACTCTTATTTAGATCTTATATGTTGTTTACTTCTCAGGTTATGATGTACACTGTAGTTAAAATTTTGTTACATGAAAAGTTTGGATCAGTTCCAGTGATGTTTATTTATTGTCAGATATACGTAGTTCAAGTGTGGTAATTTGACTGAAGGTTAACAATATTTAAAAATTATAAATCAAATATAGATTTTTTTTGCTTTTCATTACAATGTTTACAAATTTTATTAATATTTCAGGCTGATAAACATGTACCTATGCATTTAAGAAGAAAACTGAGGAGTGAAAAACAGAAACCAAGACACTTTGAGATTATGCCACCTACTGGTGTATTGATGCCTGGTCAGAGGTTGAATGTACAAGTCAAATTCATGCCCACTGAAGAGGTCAGTATCTGGGTCATTCCATTTAAATTTACCTGATTCACATAAAGGGAAATTTTACATTTTATTTAGTGGGTTGGTTTAAACAGTCAAAAATTCTGTTGTGCCCGGATATATCTTTATTTTGACTGATGGTTGAAATTAAAAGTTTTGATCTTTTTATTGTTGTTACCCATAAAAGTTTTGGAACTGTATTCCTCCTGTTCCCAATCATCCTTTAACTTCAGGGGATAGCTATTCAACATATAAAATCATCTGAATATTTAAACAAAAATATGAAGTTAGTAATTTTATGTGGCTTAAAAAGTTATCAATTATTGCAAAACTAAAACATTATTGGAAAAAAAGTTGTTTATTTTTTTTTAAATTTGTTTTATTTTGTTTTTCAGAGATTTTATGAGCAAAGAATTCCCATCAGAATTGCTCAGAGTAGCCAGAGGATTCTGCTATTGTGTAGAGGTCAAGGACTTGAACCACGTCTAGAATTTGAGAAAAGTCTTGTTGAATTTGGACCTATTCTGCCTCACAGTGTTGGAGACGAACAAGAAATCACTATTAAGAACCCATGCACGTACCCAATTGAATTCTACAATCTGGAATTTGATACACAGTATCTTGAAGAAGAAAAGGTACTTACTTGTTCTTAAGGCTTCTTTGTTTTGAAAGTATTTTTCGTACGAAAATTGGCTTCATAAAGAAGAAAGATTGACATATATGAGTATGAATTAGTACTGAAAATTCTCAACTTTTACCCCTTCACTTGTTGTTGAAAACAAGCAACAACAAAAACAATAATTTTTTTTTTACCTCATCATGATTATAATTCTTCAAATAAATATGAAAACTTCTGTTTAAAAGTAACAACATGTAAAAATAAATATGTACATTTTGTAAATGAAGTATTTTGCTGAAATTTTACATGTTGTTCTTTGTTTCAGGTACTGAGATTAATGAAAGGATACGACGAATACAACACAATTTTACTTCCTCCTAGAAATCCAGGTGACAGACTTCCACATGAACTCTTAGATTATTTTGAAGGTAATTTGGACTCATTACTTCATAGAATTTGAAACCGTTTTCTTTGTACAAGCATCTGTCTATGTATAATTTCATAATTGTGTTGTACAAAGTCACAGGTTTAACAAAAAATTATCGGTTTCAGATAGGTTAATGATCTTGCACTTAGTGTACCAAAGTTATCATTAGCCAATCACATTTTGTCATTGTGTGATTATAGCTCATTAAATGTCCTTCAGTTCAATAAAACCCAGTCCTGAACAAGTAAAATTCTGGGGTTCAAAATAGTGAAGGTCCAAGTTGTATGGTAAAGGACCTTTCATTATTTTAAGTGGAAGTTGAACAGACCTTTGTCAGTGACAGCTTTTAACAAAAAATTGGAGTAGTGTATTTACCATATAATATTCTGCCAACTTTTCATGAATCCTGGATGACCTTTGGATTTCAAAAATGGAGGGGTCAGGGACCTTTAGATAAAATGATATTTTTTTTTTACTCCTGGAAATTGAGAGATGTACGAGACCAGTTGAATACCAGTACCTCGTGCAGTGTTAGCAATGAATAAGTATGTTACTTTAGATTGGAAGATAGAATCTGTCTGTTGAATAATTCTTAGCTTCATGGTCATACCAGTAGTTGAATACGTCATAGATTAAAACAAATTTATTGCTTTGTTTCATAGAACAAATGAAGAAATTAGAAGAGACTGAGCGTGCCAGAAAAGAAGCTTTAGAAGCTGCTGAATCTGCTCGTAAAGAGTTAGATGACAAAGAAGGTATGTGTATAGGTGACTACTCTTCAGTAACCTCAGAAAAATGTGTTTGATGAAAATCAAGAAGCAATTTCAAACATCACAACAGTGGTACATTTTGTAGTGTTTAATTTAGTTATTTCAGAAAGTACAAAATATTAATTGATTGATTGATTGGGGTTTTTACACCACTTTAAGCAATTTGGCAGCTATTTCATGGCATCCAGTTTTTATTGGGAGATGAAGCTTTTGCAGGAAAACTGGCAATCCTTGTCAATTAAGGTTGGAGTGAAGCACACCTCACAAAATATTGAAATGCACTTTGGTATACAATATTTGAAAATACAGTTGTTTCCATATGTCAGACCTATAAAATTGTTTTACAAAGTAGCTCAGGTTGTGTAAAAAATAGTGAGATCAAGAAGGCAAAAGAACATTCAGGATGGCAGAATTTACAGTAAAACCTGATCATACAGCGAACTCCTCTGTTAAGCAACAACCTGTATTAAACGGTCACCTTTTAAAGTCCCAATGATGGCAAATGAGTGCAAATTGACCTGTTGTAAACAGAAATCTGTCATATGTGGCCACTTTCTGATGCTACCCTGGCTGACCTCTTTTTATACAGGTCAGACTATACGTCTAAGATCTGTTTAGAATTTCTTGATAAATGAAATCAGCTGTATGTACAATACAATACGATACAATAGGAAATTAAAATGATCTTTATGGACTATTATTAACTGGATTATTTATTTATGTATAGGTGAAGGTAGTGAGGGGGATGATAAGGAAGACTCAGATGAAAGGACTGAGGCCGCCCCAGGAACATCACGCCCAGGATCAGAACCTGTTGGAGATCTGTTAGATATAGTTAGAAAAGACGAAAGTGATGAAGGTAATGGGCAGATAAGTTTTTAAACAGCTGTTAAACTGCTCTTGTCTGTATGAATCACTAGCCTATCACCAGGGTTTTGAATTCCTGTCTGACTGTCACTGGGAGAATGAAAAAAGAAGGTATACTGTATCCCAACCTGATATGATAAAATTTACCATTGCTCATGGAAGTTCTGTGGTTTTCTTCTTTGTACATCAATAAATTGATTGCTGTTATATAATTGAAAAAATTGCTGAAAGTGGCATTTATCTCATTCAAATGTAAATAAGAGACATAATCATTCAGTAGTCTATTTTATGATGATACACATAATTGGAAGAAAAAAATGTATAATGCACATAATTGGAAGAAAAAAAATGTAGAATGTACACTTTTAAGTCGTTGAAATTTTTAAAGTTGTGCAAAGAATTTAACAAAAGTTAAATTGTCAATTGAAATGTCAATCAGCATAAAAAAACTTAGACAGAAAAAACAAGATTAAAGTACTGATTTCACAAATCAATTCTTGTTACAATGAGTGCGTTAAATTTTAGATACGTTTTTGCTGAAATTTACAGAGTTGAGGAATTGTCAGTTGGCGGATTCTATGTTTTTTTTTTTTGTTATAAAGTATTGTATATACACAGTTTGTGCGGTTTTTACTTTCATGGATTGACTGAGCCACAAAATCACAGTAATGAATTCACAAGAATTCATAATGAGAAGTATAGTGACTGCTTTTGACTACATAAATATTCAATGATGTACACTTTGCAATAAATTTTATGTTGCTTGTTTGTATTTTAAAAGCTCAAGATTCTGCCAGCAGTATTGGAGTTGGAGAATTAGAAATCACACCAGTTTCAGCTGCTATAGCCAGACATCTAGGTATTGACTTGAGTCCTGAGGGTAAAGCAGCTCGTAACAGACGGGGTATAGCTGTCATTGTACATGGTGCACCCATGTCAGGTAAGTATACAAGTTGTCTAATACAGTCAAACCTGCTTGAGAGACCACCTGTATTAAGAGAACACATTTTTCCCCTTTGATGTACTTTTACATAAGATACTTCTTATATTTGGAGACCACCTGTGTCTCCATTAAGTGATCTCTTAATACAGGTTTGAATGTATTTTGTAAAATTTTAGATTGCTGTGAGGAATATTTTTTATGAAGTCATGTAATATTTCATTTTACTATTCTGGGGCAGTGATGGCTAAGTGGTTTAAGTAGAAATAAAATCTAACAAAACAGATCACTGAAGTCTGTTGCCTCTAAGGTGTGAATTTGAGCCTGATTTTGGGCCACTGCAAAGACTGGCTCGACTTGTTCCTTATGTGAATCAGTTTACCAAATACTTGCCAAAGCTGGGTGGTTCTTTCATTTTCTCCAGCTTCTTAGACTAGTAAAACTAGTCTGCACTTGATAGCTAAAAAATTGGCAAAAGTGGAGTTAGGCTCCATTTAATCAGGTAGTCAATCAACTTTTGTCTTCTAGTATAACATGAGAAAGACTTATTTATATTTTAGAAGAAAAAATGGCTGTAATTGGATGTATGTTGTATTGGGTAAAAGGTACTGGAACAGTATTTTGTTTGCTGTTCTTTATCTTACAGTCATCATGAGATTTTCACTGATGAGCAAAACTTATACTTTGTTTGGAGTGCAAACTGGATTTAGCCTGTAGTTGGGCAGTATTCTATACTAAAATGGTTGAGTGCTAAAACTTTTGGTGATGTAGATTCAACTTGCCCATGAATACATTGTTAAACGTTAATAAATTTTGTGTGGAAAAACATAATGGAATAATTGATTTTATAATCAGATTGCCCTACGTAAGTGTTAGATTTGCAAAAAAGGTTTTTAGAAGTAAGATCAATTTGTATAGCAATGCTAATAATTTTTTTGTATTTCTATATTTTTGGTGCGCAGGCAAAACTGGAACAGCCATTACATTAGCCAAGAAATATGAAGCTGCCATTTTAACTGTCGATCAGATAGTTGTTGATTCAATATCAAGTGGGAATACACCAGCTGGAATGAGAGCTCGTGCACTTTGTCAAGAGGCAGCCAGGAAAAGAATTGAAGAACTTAAACTGTTAGAGGGAGAGGAAGCTGAGAAGAAACCAGGTGGACTTAGCATTGAGCAATTAACAGCTCATACTCAAGGAACAAGTATGTTTTAATATAAATACCAGGAAGTTAATTGTTCTTTTTTTTTGATAGTTCTTCTTTCGTGCTGTTATTGACTTTATTAAAGAAACTGTAAATCTGACTAGGATACAGAAGTAGTAGAATTTGTAATGCAGAAAACTTCTATGTGAGAGCGATCCTTGAAGAAATGTTTTTGATCGTGATTGAATGAACTTCCTGTTACACTGCATGTGAACTAAAAATCATTTTTCCTCAAAGATATATATTCAATTTAATTATTGTTTTTCAATATCCACACCATGCAGTCAGTCATTTTGCATGACAGATCTACTTACTATGCATTTTGTTAATTTCAAAATAATTGGAAGCAACTTCCTGATACATGCAACCAAGTATTCATTTAATTTTAATTTTATAGCAGATAATTTCAACATTCATCCAATCAGATTAATAAATGTCAATTTTCATATTTGTTCATATTGAAGTCATAATTCTAAGATTCATTTTGTCAGTTTTAAATAGCAAAAGCATGACGTTTTGCTCTTTTGGATGTGCAGAAGTATTTAAAAAGTATGTTGGCTAAGCTTAGTTTAATATTTTTGTCAGTTTCTATTTTGCAGACTTGTAGCCTTAAGACTCCTACATAATTAAATGCATGTATAAAATATTTATTAATCAGTGTGCATGTTATAATAATAATTATGCTATTTTTTGCATTATACTAAAGCATTTAATTCAGATAACTTTTAATGTAACACATATCACCAAGCATGGATATATCATTTAATAAATGCATGGCCGAAATTTTTTTTTGTATCAGTTATGGAATATTTTTTTAGAATTGTCTCATGCAAGTTAACAGAAAAGCATATTTTATTTTTAAATATTATATGCTTATCAAATGGCAGTAGAGACCATTTTTATAATGAAAGACCTTTATTAGAAATTCAGCCATTACCAATTTACCAGCACGGTTGGAGTTTAATTGAGCATCATATTTAATATTTTAGTGTTATTATTATTTAGAGAATAATGAAAACTGCAAAAACCTACTGTTTGACCTTTGTACATATTAATTTACTAATTCAGATTTTGTGTGTACTGGTTAAAAAACAAATGTATTAAAAATGATTGTCGTACAATAACTGTATGCTTGCCTAACATAAATGTGTGAAATCGTGACTCATATAGATATTAAACCTGTTTGTACCACTGACATTGTGTGTTTGATCAAACATAAAACTTTAACCAGTGCTATGTCAACCTCATAGAGATAATTTCAGTATTGTTGGCATTTCACTTTTCTTATAATTGAAATTCTTCTGTGTCATTATAAATTTGGCATATTTATTGATAACCATTTGGAGATGCACATTATCAATTTTACAAGTTGAATTTTTAAAGGAGGGATGGTTATGTCTCTTTTTTTGTTGGAAGGTGGGAGTTGTGTGTTTTTTTCACTAGGAACTTCTATTATTCACAGTTCCTCCCATAGGCTTTGAAACTTGTCACACAAACTGATCATGACATGGAGCTATGCACGCTGAGCTTCTCGGATATAATACACGTAGTCCGTCCTATTTTTGGTTTAAACATGCATTTTCTTAACTCCTTGTTTTTAGGTAGTACTGATATTAGATGACTCATGAATTCTTTGGAATATTTTGCCAATTTTATTTACCATTTTCAAAACATTTCGTATCAAATTTTGCATCATTCATAAAAATTCTAAAAAACCCCAAACTAAAAACTGGTAAGAAGTTATCATTTTTTTATGTCAACAAATCTGTTAAGAAGATATTTTAGGATAAAGTATCACAAATTTTACTTTTAA
>JAOXYI010048065.1:0-12891 GCA_028566495.1 Lithophaga antillarum | reverse complement strand
TCAAATCATTTGGCTGAGGCGTTTTCAAAAAAAGTGTGGAAAACATGTCGGACTGACTGACGGACAGACGGACGGACAGACGGAGTGAAAACCTAAAGTCCCCATCGGCTTCGCCGGTAGGGGACTAAAAAGAACTATCGGACAAAATAACTCCCACACAAAAACAGGGATCAGACACTGCATCAGTCAGGTAAAACATACATATCATTGAACAATTTCTGTGTCTAATAGACTACCATTTCAACTTTTAATACAAGTTACATCATTAATTAATTTGAAATGATAAAATGAAAATTAATATAGTTCCGTATTGATAAAATTATTTTCTCTGCCAACAGTTTAAGGCCATTACTTTGTCATTAATTTTCAGTGCTGCGATACAAGAAAGTGAAACATTAAAGATACATTTCCAGCAGTTTTAGTTAAGACCTTAGGTCTTCTGTTAGAATCATAATCATTACATCTTTTTTCACAGACGTAAAGCATGCTATGATAAACACATAAATATTTATGCCTATACAAGGATGACAAATTTTTCTACAAGAAATGACCTGATTTTCTGTTTTAATTACGAAGATAAAGGAGGTCACAATAGTTGAAAATTAAATTAAAGACTAATATTTCAGAAGCAAGAAATTGTGCACTATGTGATCTTTGATGTAACCAGATTAAACGTTATCAATTCAGCAGCTTTAATTTGGTGGAATAAGCAAGCTATCCTTTCCTTACAACAGATAATTCAATTGTTTTGCATCTTTTCGAAAGGAGAAATTGTAAATGGCAATTGAGAATTATTTTCTTTGTGCATACAGGAAATAATTCTGTCTTTATCAATCAAGTAAGACACCAAAAATGGTATCTTTGAATAACTGGATTTAGATTAAGAATAAAATTTTGACTAAAGCTTCAGCATACAAAAATTAATAAATGAAAATAAGCCAAGACAAGCAATGCACTACATCTGATATTTTCGGTTATACTGACTGTAAGCAAAGAATACTAAACCATAAAGAAAGACCGTTCCTATCTAATTTTAGAAAGGACACCAATGTGGCAACCAAGTCAAACAAACAGACTGTACCAGGAAACATAACAAAAATCCAAAGTTATCAAAATATATACCATGAATCAGTACATATATCAAAATCAAACAACAACAGCAACTAGAAACAATGCAAAGTCCAAAGTGAAAAACAAAACTATACCAAAAATAGCAGAACAAACACAAACAGTCAAACAGCAGGATTGCAACTAGGAACAGCACAAACATCCAAAGTAAATAACGAAGTACAAATACTCAAACAACAGGACTGCAACTATAAATAGCACAAAATCCCAAGTGAAAAACAAAACGATACAATGAAGCAGTAAAAATATTAAAAGTGATACCATGAAGCAGTAAAGATATCCAACGTCAAACAACAGGCCTGCGACTAGAAACACAGCACAAAAATCCAAAGTAAACAACAAGATTATACCATGAAGCAGTACAAACACTGACAGCCAAACAACATGACTGCAACTAAAAATAGCACAAAAATCCAAAGTAAAAAAACAAGACTATACCATGAAGCAGTACAAATACTCAAGGTCAAACACAACATGACTGCAACTGAAAACAACACAAAAATCCAAAGTAAATAACGCGATTATACCTCGAAGCATACAAATATCAAAGTCAAACAACATGACAGCAACTAAAAACAGCACACAAATCCAAAGTAAATAACTAGACTATACCACGAAACAGTATTTCTTACCAAGTCAAGGGTTTCTGAGTCTACTTCGTTACCCACAAACCATTGTCAGATTACATAAACAAATAGCTGGTTTTTCGTTAGCATTCTCATGCGTTTTGCGTGTAACTGTGCACCAACGGTGGTCAATGAAAAAAAGCTGGTACGAAAGCGTTCAGTACGTTGTAAATTTACGAAATGTTATAAAATGTGTACCAGATTTAACATGAAAGAAGATAATTAAAAACACTTGTTAGCAAGGCTTGTAAAAAGTGACGCTGAATCACTAGAACTGTATGACGGGTTGTAAGTTGGAAACTATTTGATTGGTTCGCATAAACGTCTATCACGACCGGGCATTTACAAACCTATTATGTCAAGGATTTGCGGGAACCCTTGACTTACGAAGACGGAAACTGTACAAATATTCAAGTCAAATATCAGGACTATGATAAGAAACTGTACAAAGTCTTTAGTTAAATAACAAGACTGTATCATAAAGCAGCACAAACATTCAGAGTTAAACAACAGAAATACAACAAGAAAAAACACAAAAATCCAAAATCAAGTAACAGGACTATATTATGAAGCAACACAAAAAATACAATGTAAAAAATATCAACAGTAAGCTCTGTAACTTGAAATAAACCAAAAGCCTGAAGCCATACCAGATAATAAAAGTATAATCAAAGAGTGATTGATTGGTTGTTGTTTAACGTCCAGCGAGCAGTATGTCAGCTATATTCAGGAGGAGAACAAGTTCATCAATACTAATAATTAAACGGGGAATGTGACAGACCACCGGGCCACTGAAAAAAGAGACTACAGTGCGTAGGGGTGGGTAATTTAGCCTTGTAACTGGCCGCCCACGGACCATTCACGAAGACATTTGTTACAAGGGTTCTTTAACGTGCAGAGATCGTGGCATTCTCTCAATACGGGACCTCGGATTTTACGTCGACATCCGACGGACGTGTGTTGTGTATTTATGATCCCGCACAACTGGCGGATATTCTGTTTAGGAGGGGTCTTACCCCGCAAGGTGGAGAGCCTGCATGGGCCCTATTTCTATACCCAGGGTACCTTCAGGGGGGATCAGAAAGTGAAACTTTGATCATTTCTTGCTGCTCTGCATGCAGATATATATAGATATAAAATAATCTATTTAAATATCTCGTTCAAGTTTGTTATGAAGGATGAAGGAATACGACTTCTTTATCTGCTGGAATGAAGACTGTAACTAGTAGATATTTAAATAGTAATACATTATCACAAAATACCAAGTGAATCTGATGCACCATCTGTACATTTCAACAAGTTATTTCTCATCAGTGGTGTTTAAAACCAAACGTTGGAAATCCAAAGAAGATCAAATGTTGAGCAAAATCAACCCAAAATTACCCCAAAAGTACAGCCAAAACCAGATAAGGATATATTTCCATCACCTTACTTTTAATATTATTTAAACAGTTATACTAACTGCAAATTTCACAAAGTAATTTCATGTTAGCACCAGAGCACTGGCTATATTATATACTAAAGCAATTCGACTTTTTATACAAGAGCCTTAGTGGCTTGGTGCTTTTAGAATATAATCTTTTAGGTTCTGAGTTCATGTCTAAATTTGGACGATTTCAAATTCGACGATACACTAAACTCGTTCCTTAAGTATATAGTTAACCACTTACTTGCCGAAAATAGGAGTTTGCTGTGGGTATTCCTTCTTAATTAACCAAACAAGCTGGCCGATAAGATAAAGCTGACAACAGCTGAAATTGGTGTTAAACTCCACTCAAACAACTTTCTTTCTATGTAATCAGGCCTGTATTCATAACAAAAAAAATGGAAGTTTTTGATGACGAAATGTGTCGTACTGTTCAAACGATTTCAATATAAATGTGGAATTTTGTTTATTTAGAATTAAAGACGGAAATTGAGGTCATTAATATTTTATTAACTTAGCTATTATTTACTTTATATTTCTGACTGTAGACTTACTATAAATAGAAGGCGCCTTATGTAATTCATAATGATGCTAATGTTGCATCATAATTTTCCTGATTGATAGCTGTATAAAAGTAAACATTCAGATTTCTAAATTAGTTCTTGTATTTCTTTCTCCCAAGGAGAGTTATAATAGCTTTTTCTGCCCACATCTATTTGAATAGAATAGCAATATAAGAACAAGCAATGGCTTTCTCGATGGAAACTAGAACATCTAATAACAGTAGCAAATATATATACATGTACCGATCTCATTCAAAGCTACGGAGTAGTAGATTGTAAAAAAAGATAAAATGCAGTAACATAAAGATCAACGATACTGGTATTAATTGGTGCGCCTGACGCGCGTTTCGTCTATTTAAGTCTCGTCAGTGACGCTTGGGGCCAAAATTTTGGGACTCCTAAGAAAACCTGAAGCTGAAGAGCACTGAAAACCAAAAGTCCAAAAAGTAAGGCCAAATCCATCTAAAGCTACCTATGCTGCGAGGGAGGTAAACCTTAGTTTTAGAATACTTCCACAAATTTTAAGACGAAAAAGAAATGTAAGCCATGAATAAATAAAATCAGGAAAAATAGATGTCCCAGTGTATTATCGGTTTTATATCTACAAACTGATTGGGGTTATTTCTTTCCATGAACAATAATAAGTTCATTTCATTTAAATATATTATCTACACAAGGTAATAACAGGACGAATTGCATACACCCCAGAATTGTATCTTCAAACAAGTGCATTCAAATACAGTCATATGTTGTTGTAACGACAGAAACAAATTGTATGTCATAATGACTTCTGAAGCTAATTGAACTTGCAATGGACCGTTTACGAAACTGGTGGGATAAATATAAAAAGTAGTATACCAAAATTAGTTTGAACTCACGAGTCCAGAAAAGATGACAGATCCAAGTATACAATTAGCATTGGGATTGCATGAACGCCAGAATGGAGTGAGACTCGCACCAAGATAATAGAACATACAATTAGAACATAATATGTCAAGATTTTACTAATACATATATGAAAGGCAGTAAGAAGAACTGCAGATTGGAAAACACGAACTACTTTTAAAAAGCAAAAGTGAAACAAAGGTCTGTAAGTCTCAATTATCAGAGACAGCGTAAAATGGCAATTTTAGGGAAATATTTAAAATCTATCACTCTAGACATATGTCTGCAAGAGGTAAACAATCTAAAAGCTTATAGTGATAAAACAAATAATAAAGATGATCGTAAAATTTAGTTTTGGTTTTTAAAAGCCTTGTTTTGTGAGTTTTCATGGCAGGAATAAAACTTCGTTTTAGAACATTTCGACAACTAAGTATTGATAGATAAGTATTTTACTATTTTTCATATGTATATTTAGTGTTGAATACTTCAACAGAATAAACTCTATTAAAATTTCAACTAACAATAATCTGCGAACATTGATAACGTCAAAACGCAGATTGTACCTAACAACGTCAGATCATTCAGTATAAATGGCATTGCTTACCACAACTATGCCACATTATTTTCAGTACCCATGTTAAAATGTTCATTACACTACAGCTAATGGGAATTATTTCTTTAGCATTACTGAATCAACTGAGACATCAGTAAACTCTAATTTCAAGACTTCTATTGACTAAAGTCTAGAAAGGTTTTCTTAATTCTTGTTTCTAACCTTTTTAATTACTGATTCTTATTTAAAGCTTAACTTCTTGATACTTACAAGAAAATACTAGTAGAGAAGCAACCCGTGATCTGAAGCCAATAGTTTAATTAAGAGAAGAAAAATCCGAGGCAGAGTAAGTCCCTAAATGGGAGGGAGGGCAGGTGCTTCCACAGCCTAAGCATCTCCTGCTATGCTAGCATCACCCGTCGTGCAATACAAATAATCACGTCCAGTAAATGGGTCAGGGACTCATCGTACAATCTGTGACAAGAAAACATGTCTGCACCCAGTTGAGACAACAAAATTCGAAAACGATAAACCAACTCGTGATGGCGGCCGTGAAATTAACGAAGGGATGATTCCAGTCTAGTTTTCTGATATCCCTGTCCGAGTAGCTTTTCTGTTAAAAGTTTACCTGTGTCCAAAAAGTCATTATAACTAGAACAGACTCTGGCGTAATGTATCAACTGTGATCAAAGACGCTGTATGCAGGGGCAGCGGGAATATTACTATTCAAGAGCTCCAGGTCAATACTCGGGGAAAAGGTCCAAGTATGAAGCAGATCGTGCGAATGTAAAAAGTAAGAAATCTTATATTTGATTTCAACATATGTACCATCATCAAGATGACACATTACAATGATGAAGTCCGAGAAGAAAAGTATGGGAAATCTAGTAAATTGTCAATATTATAAGACAGTTTCAAGTATCAGACAGCGCAATTAATAAGCAGCTCATTGTATATCAAAATTAAAAAAATAAAAATCTCTGAAGCTTAATAAGTTCATGTATGAACTTGACAAAGATAGAAATATATCCAAAATGACACAAACTTTACCAACTCCTACTCAAACAAGCAAGTCAGTTCTCATTCTTAGGTGAACTGAATGAGAATGTCCAAAAGATATTTTTATTCTTTCGCACCTTACCACTCACCACTATTTGCTAATCATTGCTTGTGATTACTCTGTTCAACTAGTGCTTGGATCCTTCTGCTTCGTATCTAAAACAAAATGTGTGAAGAACTACATACAGAAGGTGCACAAAAAATACACGTTTTATTAAGAATTAAATCATGGACAAAAATTTGGCACCATAATTGTGGGTTGCAAAGAAATGATGTACGGAAATACACAGTAAATAAAAAGAATAAAAGAACTGCAGTCACAATATTGCTAGTTTTGTTGAATTTCACATTTTATAGGGCTGCGTAGAACTATCCACCCACTACAATATCCATTTACTATCATTTGAGCAGATAATAGTTCATATCCGTACATCAGACAGGTCTCTTGGGCAGAGATTGTTCTAAAGTTAAAAGCTTAGCAATTACTGGCAAGATCATAAAACAGTAAGACAGAACATTATGTTCATCAGTTGTCAAATATATCTCGGACAACTACTAATGTATCAAAACAACTTTTTACAAATCTGAACAGAAATGCCTAGACGCTGATCTGCGTTTGTTTTTGTTTGTTTGTTTGATTGTTGTTTAAAGTCCAGCGAGCAATATTTCAGTTATATTTAGGACGAGAACAAATTAATCAACACTCAGTAATTAAACGGGGAATGGGACAGACCATTGGGCGGAAAATTTTGACTGCCACTCGAAAAGGATGATACAGTGGGTAGGGGGCGGGAAATTTAGCCTTGCAACTGGCCACTTACGGACCAATCACGAAGAGTTTGTTACAAGGGTTATTTAACGTGCAGAGCGTGGCATCTCCCAACAAGGGACCTCGGATTTTACGTCCCCATCCAACTGACGTGGGTTGGGTATTTATGATCCCGCACAACCGGCAGACATTCCGTTTAAGAGGGGGTTGTACCCCGCAAGGTGGAGAACCTGGGTCCTATTTCTATACCGTGGAAACCCTCGGGGGCTCTGCGTTTGTTCAAATGGTCCATAATGTACATACATATTACAATAACAGCACTAAAATTTGAGCTGAACTAAATTACCTCTTTTCATAAATCCTGTCATATTACATCTTCCCAAGTTAAGGGTTTTTGAGTCCTTTTTGGATCCCAATGTTGATATGGATACCAAGGAGTCTACTTTAACAGAACAATTAAAGTCTGTAAATTATGAAGATACCCCCGTATCTGCTCAGGATTCTACCGATTCTTGTGTTTATTTTAATGGCGGCGGTCATTTTCTTTTGATAATGATGATTCCCGTGATGTTAACAGGAGCAAAGTGGACTCAGAAACCCTTGACGTGTGCACATTATTAGAAAGCCGTTTATTGGCCTATTTCAAAAACGGTTCAACAAGGTGAAGTTCCGTTTGGTTAAAAATACTTTCATCCGAACTCAGGTGAGTATTTTTCTGGCAGTTGAAATGAATTATTGGATTTTGGAAGAGTTCGCAAATGGATACATTCATTTCTCTGGAATTATTTTGTTAGATTTTAAACAGATCAATTAATTTGCTGCAATGCTTTAATATTTTATGTTTGATATTTTGAAAGTGCTTTACTGTGACTAATTATAAATTCGTTTGTTGCGTGTAAGCTGAAGGTGATTTGTATCTTTTCATGCTTTCTTCATACTTTGGTTAGGGTATGTCTTCAATCCTTTCAAAAACTTGTAAGTTGGACAAATTTTGTTTGATCTTTATGAGATTTTTTAATTCCCAGGGCGTCTTTGTTTTTAAAGACCGTATTTCAGATTGTGCATCTTTAAGAATTGATTAAATATTCATTACTAATTATCATAAAATACCATAAAAATGATATTCCTGACAGTAAAACACTTTAAAAATACATCAAATCTGATTGGTTGGTATTAAGTATTAACTGAAAACAGCAAGTGGCATGGCTGTCTAAGTGTGTACTTAATAGCTATACTACCCCCTATTTTGTTAAATCGTGGTATATTAAATATAACTGTGGATTCATCATTTACATAACATCATACACGAACTAATAATTCTTGAAAATCGCGATTTTCATATACATGTATATTTTTGAATTTAAGAGGCAGAAGCAATATTTTTGTGATGTAAATCAAAGATATCTGGATGTTCGGATGTTTAGTATTGTCAAAAATCTGGTGCGTACTATAGATATTATTTTATGCAACAATATAATAATCTTGTGTGCACATTTTGTTATTTGGTGTGCGCATTATATGTTATTATATGTTGCGCATATTATATGTGATGAGCACATTATATTATTTGGCGAATGCAATATATCATTTGATGCTCACCATATATTTTTTTCTTACAAATCCCTGCCCGGGCTCCGTAAAAGACCTTGGCCAAAAACTGTAATTCCATTTTCCAGTTAGGAATCACGTTTGGTAGGAGAGCTGACGGAGATAATGTTGAGTCTACTGAGGTGTTGACTTTAGTTCAGTTGTGTTCCGATATTGACTTGTAGGTTACAACACACTTACCCAAATTTATTCAAACTGAAATTAATGAACTAAAGAAATAGGCTTAAATAATTATTTGCATTGTAGGAAATGCTGCGTAAAGATTTACTGAAAAAAACCTAACCGATTGAAAGGCTGCAATCTTTCTGTCACGTATCTGATTCATTCCATAACAGCTGCATCCCCGGTACGTTCGAGATGTTTTCTTACCCTAACGGTAAGTCTCGAGAAAGTGCGATCAATAATATAACATAGGGCAAGTTTTACATATCGAAAACACCTTTCGAAATTCATGATAGATTAAAACGTTATCTAGTCGAAAGAACAGCTTTTGAAGATTTTTGAGTCAAGAAAAAGTAAGGGCTTTACATAATATGATCATTATTTTGGTTTTAAAAGAGAATAAAGAGTATAATTTTATCAACTTTATAAGCCGTTTCTGTCACACAAACGCCCTGTACACACCACTCCAGCTATATCTTAATTAGTTTTAGTTCGCGCCAAATTACGTCACAAATTAAAACTATATGAATTTGAAAATGTACTTACCTTCGTGTTGATTTTTAGAAAATGTTATGAATTCCATCAATTATGTTATATAATACTCATGTAATTCTTTGCTTTCATCGCTGTTCAAACTAATTTTTCCGTTTCTCTTTACCAAATAAATATTTTAAATGCAAGATGTATTAGGAGATGTCAATATTCCAATGACTTTACTAATGGCCTTAAAGACCAAGTCAAATTGGTTCAAAGTAAATCATTCAAACTGTAGCAATATTATGCATTTATTCGTGTTATCTCTATCTTCTATCTGATTGATTGCTGAAAGATGACTTGAAAAAAACTGCCTACCGTTGATCGATGAATACATTCGAGTCGTTGTGGACAAACTAGAAGATCTGAAACAGCAATATATTAGTGTAATTAATGATGTCGAATTTGTTAGAGAGAAATAAATCTAGTTAAATCACCACGATCCTGACAGTATCAATGGCATTAAAAATGAACTATGTCTTTTTTGAAGATTAAAGGTACTCTTTGGTAAGCGACAATTGCCTTTGTTAGACAAATTATACAGTCGTAGATATCCAGTTTGTGTTACTATTCAAAGATGGAATTTACATATCATTTATGCTTTATTTCACTTAGAATACGTTAACTGAATTTCATTCTAAAGAATAATTCAGTAACTGAAAACTTTTTTTCAGTTTCTCTTATATGTTCTCAGTGACATGCAGTATTGTATCGAAAAATATCAAATAAAAATGAGAAGTCTACCGAACATTTCTCATTGTTTCATAGAGAGTACAAACTATCCTTTCCAATAATGTCATGTGTAATGTATTGGTACATTTGCTTCGATTCGTTTCCATTCCTTAGAAAATCCGGATATTTCATCGACAATACCTGTGACAGTGGTTACGGTTTTATACAGATTTTATGTAAACAATGTCTGCTTTAACTTGAAAAGGTTGTCGCTTTTAAACTTACGATATTTAGAAACGTTCGTATGCTTCATTAAAGACATATTGATAAGGAGTCAAATTTGCAGCTGTGTAATATGTTGAAATTTACTGATTTGCCTTACATTTGTAACGGTCGGGCAGATAAAATTGCCGGAATATTGACGGAATGGAAAAGACCCGAAACAAACGTATTCCGAAGTTATCAGCTTTATCTTATTTCGTAATGATCTGCCTTTAAAGAATGCTCTTAAGAGTGACTTTCAACGGAAAACAGCAAATTTACACGTAATTCATCTACAAGATGTCATAAACAATTTAAGTTTTCTCGTTGTTCGTTTATCAGTCATTTTCACAGTCAGTTTTCATTAGTGTTTGAAATTCCTCGTTTTGCACGATATTAGCATGGTTCGTTCATGTACACATAAGATGGTATAAACGAATGAAGCAGACTTTAATAGTGCAAACGCATCACCATATAGAATCGTACACCGGACACCGAAGATGACGACCGAAGTGGAGATAAATCAATTCTGATAATTTACTGTATGTCGTACACTTGAAATCAACGTGCAATATACTACCTATTCTTTATAAACAAACGTTATGATACCAATTTCAGTGCGCACGACATGTGTTTCTGGAATAACCTTCATCAGGTACACTCGAGACCAAAAATATTGGGAAGCCAAATTATATAAAACATTTGGGAGCATAAAAACCAAAAAGAACCTAAACAGAACAGCCAGAACCATCTAAGGTCAACTAACAAATCAGTTTACAAAGGTTATAAAACACTACAGTAGAACCTCCCTTGAAAGACCATCCCTTCTACCAAGTAAAACTGGTCCTTCATGACAGGTGGTCTCCCAAAAGAGGTCAACTTGATATGGAAAATAACAAGCCATCTTGAAGTGGTCTCACAAAAGAGGGTAGTCTCTCATGACAGGTTAAAATGTATTACCACCTCTGTGGGAGTTTGAGGTTCAAATCCTGGTAGATTTAAACCAAAAATCTGTAAAATTGGTACATGCTGCCTTCAGAAGTGTGGGCAAATAGAACAAATAAAGTGGGATAACATGTATAATTGTGAGCTGTTGCTTTACTTAGCCCACCCTATAACATGTATAATTGTGGGCTGTTTCTTTACTTAGCCCACTCTATGTCCATTATTGAATATAACATTAGCTTACAACCCTGCATGATGCTTGGTGTGTAATACCCATCAAGGCTTTCCAAAACATTAATGAAAATATGTCAGCACAGGCAAACCTGCTCATGCAGCCAACCTGTATCAAAGGGTCATTCTGATAACAAAAGAGTGCAGATAAGCAGCTGCCTGTCTTATGTCAGGGGTGTGGAAATGCTGTGCCCGACTTGCCCGACTCATACTGTAGTCCACCCTGGCAAGTACATTTTCCTGTCTTGGTTGCCACTGGACAAGTAAATAAATCGATAAAAATAAATTAAAATGTTCTGAAAAGGTATAAAAATATGTAATTTTAAGTTTAAAAAGTACCAAAAAGAAGTTTAAAGTACCAAAGAGAAGGAATGTGTCCTTTATTTCACTTTTTGTAACTGACAAAGGTCAATGTTTTTGCCAGTTTGAAAATAATGAAAATAAGTATTACCACCCAGTTGTCATTGTACCAAAGAGAAGGAAAGTGTCCTTTATTTCACTTTTTGGAACTGAAAAAGCGATATTATTACTGGTCTTCTGCAAAACAAAATGAGTATTACAACCCGATTGTCATTGTTATCACAGCCTTAATATTCCTTATTACTGGACCGACGATCAGGTTTTAGCTCCAGAAGTTGCTGTATTTGATTTTTATAAATCGAAAGTACAAACAGCTGTTTATGGATAAATATTTAATAACGACCCCTAGAAAGGGAGAGGGCAAAGGTGACTCAATAGAAAAGAGTGGGGGGAGTGGAAATCACAGGCAGAGAAAGATCATGAGTATAAAAAATGTATGAAAAAAAAAACAAAAAAAAAACGGAAAGGTGAATTCCAGTCTGGTTGGATAAAAGATTTCCTGTGGTTGTATGTTGAGGAAATTGATGCAAATAAAATTTCTTTCTGTAAAATTTGCAAACAAAACCTACAGTTAGCAAACTGGAAGTCAAATTTATTTGTTGGGAAAATTGTGGAAAGAAAGGACATTTTAAATAAACATGTCTTTCCATTCCTTTTTTCATATTTGCTTTGTCAAAGTAATAAATACAATAAATAAAAACGTACACACCAATAATTTAAACAACTCCTTAAAATTTAATTCCAAATTTATGGAAAAATTCTGGACAAGTAACATTTTGTTCGGCAAGTGAATTATATCATTTCACTTGCCTGGGGCCAAGTGACAAACAAAAATATTTCCAAATCCCTGAGCAGGTCAGTAGCAATCTCAGCACAGCAATAACAGCTCTGCTGCAATGCAAGCACAGCATACAGGAAGTCAATAGCAATATTAGCATGGTAATAGCAGGTCAATAGCAATGTTAGTACAGCAACAACAGGTCAATAGCAATGTTAGCACAACAATAGCAGGTCAATAGCAGTGTAGCACATCAATAGCAGGTCAATGGCAATGATAGCACATCAATTTCAAGTCCACAGCAATGTTAGCATAGCAATAGCAATGTTAG
>JAOXYI010047959.1:0-12891 GCA_028566495.1 Lithophaga antillarum | reverse complement strand
ATTAGCTGGCGGATAAACTTAGTTTACCTGAGATAAATTGATTTTACCAGGGTTTAGGTTACTTTCGCGTGCCATATTCATCTTACAGTCTACCGTCTGACCGAAGTTTTGAGAATGTCGAATATATGGTGATAGAGTCAAAGTCCGGAAACCAGATGTTGAGAAGCCATTACTAACCTACAACTTTAATCAACCGACCTGTAAGTCAAAATGGTTTCTTATTTCTCACAGGAACACCTTATAATTTGGTTTTAGTGAATGATGTTTAGATGTAGAAAATTATAATTAATGCAAATTACTTGTCGAACATTACAATTGTCGACTTGCTCTAGGCTTTAATATATTGTTGCTTTGCGCCAAAAATCTTTGCAATCGATTATTTTTTTTTCCAAAAGTTTGAAAACTCTTTGTGGAAAGATGGAAAAACTGATAAACTAATTGTTAACATCCCCGTTGCATTGTGATGGGATATTAAAGAAAAAGAAATTGACAAATAAGTAGTATTAATACTTACAAATCTCAATGAAATGGTGGACGTTTGCGTGACTGGTAATCATTTTCCGAACTGGATCGTACGGACATTCTTGTTTTATGGGATCCACAAAGAGATTTAATCTCCATCGGCTCTGATGTCATATGTTTTAAACTATTTTTGTCCTTGGCACTTCGTGGTTTCTCAGGTTGATTCACTGCTTCGTCTCCAGCTGTGGTTGTTTTACCAATATCTTGTGACAATCTTTTTGGAACCGATTTTTTAGCACTTCTTGGCGGAGTCTTGACTTTGGCTATGTTTCTGCTCTCATTACTGTTTACTGTAGAAACACATCGCTTATTGGTTGGTGGTGTTGTAATGCGTTTTATCTGATGATTCTGTACCGACACGGATCGTTGTTCCACTGGCTGTTTCTTGGAAGTAACTGGAGGAGAAGGTTTGCTATTGGTACGTCTAGCAGAATGAAAGGAAGTACTAGTTCGATCCTGAAGATGGGAAGAGATACCTGTTCGAATTGGAGGCCGTTCATTGGTCGCATGACGATTCGAGATTCCACTTCGAATTGGAGAAGTACCACTTTGCGCCGAAGGACGGATATGGTTACTATCTCTTTGTGGTGATTGGAGCCGAGGATTCGCGGCAACCCTTGCTTGTCTATTTGTTTTCTTCGCTATGGGTGGCGCTTGGACAACTTTCTGTGGTGGAACCCTACACATTGGTTTTGGCTTCTTTTGGAATGATTTGTAAGTATTTACAGGAAAGTTTGGAGAGACAAAATATCCTTTTTCTTCAGGTGCAACGTCTGTTACATCACAGAAGGAATGCATGATTGGAACTGGCGTAGTCTTTAAAGACTTCTCTACGCGATCATCTGACTTGGAAGACCATCGTTTCTTGGACGCATTTGGATTAATGTTTCCCTTTTTGGTGCTTGATCCACTAGTTTTACTACTAGAATTTGACGACACTGATTTTGTTGAACCCTGCTGAAGCCTGCTTTCTTCGCGGATAATAATTTCATTATCATCAAATGAATTGGCTATGTTAGACAACACACTTTTCACGAGCTTGGTAAGCATTTCCGACGAAACTGAAATCACGGATGACTCCCTATCGCAGACTGTTTCTTTCTGGTCTTTTGGAATACTAGTCATGCTGTTTATTACCATCTTTAGCTTATCATCTTCTATTAAGCCAGACTGTAGCTCTTCCTTAACTTTTTCGAGAGTTGTGACGATAAAGTTTTCTACGGCTCTGTCTACAGTAGAAGACGATTTCTGAGTATCCACTGAACCCTGGAATTCTTCGAATGTTTCTACTGGGTACTTTTCAGACAGCGCATTAGCAAGATCATGCAACTCCTTCTCAGACAGCTTTCCGGTTTCAACATTTAAAAGGGTTTTTGAAATAGTTTCTGACAATACCTCTATCATGTGTTCACCAGAAATTTGACGTACAATTTCTTGTCTTGAACACTGAGAGTTTTGTTTATTTTCGTCGTACATCTTGACCATACGTGAAGTCATTTCTGCCATTTTCTGTAAACTTATTGTGCGACCATCCATCAATACTGGCTCGCTGGCTTCCATTGGGGTAACAATCAAATCCAGTGAATCGTCTGTTTCCACAGAGGACTGTGATATTCCACGTTTGGTAGAGCAATTAGGTTTAAGTTTATTATTTTCAAGCGTTTGAATTATACTATCAATAGTTGTTGCAAGGAAATCAAAATTTTGATCTGATTCCCCGGACCTCTCACCGTCCTCAACAGTTGACTGGATAATATCAGCGACAGCTTTCCTGACGGTTGTGTTGTTTGGGTCGTGAATATCACGTTTTATACTTTCTAGAGCACCAATTACGTGTAATTTAGCGCCTTCATCGTCCCCAAATCTAAAGCTACGAAGTGTAATACTTTTAGCTTCATCCTCTCCAATGAAATCCTGGATAATATTATGCAAAGCACCAACAACGACAGCTTCAGCTTCAAGTGACACAGTTGATGTCTTCTTTTCTGCACTAAGCGTTGTCTGTGCTCTTTGTTCTTCAAACCTTATTTCTTCCGACATTTCTTTGAGAATGTTGTTTAGTACATCCATAACAAATACAGACGTCTCACTGGCATCTTGCCTCAATTTCTGCAAATCCTGCATATCATTATATGACAACTGGTCCTGCATGTTTTCAACAATATCTTGTAAAGTCTCTAAAACAAAATCTTCTACCAAATTTGACGACATTCTCCTCTGTAATTCATCAAATCCTTCACGTGCAATATTGTGAATTCGATCAACCGATCGTTCGAGTCTCATGTTCGAAATAATATTGTTCAGGGTTTCAAGAATATGTGCTCCGATCTCATTAGATGATATTCTAGAAAGAAGATCGTTCTCAAAGTTTACAAACGACGGAGCACCATGACGATGCATGTCTTTGCTGTCAGAATGAAGTGACTCTAGTTCGGTGTCTGAGGTCAGTGGCTTGCCGCTCAGTACAGTTCTCTCAATTCTTGTAAGAAGGTTATGAACAAGTTTATTAGCCACTACTGAAGAAGCTGTTTGTATAAGTATCCCTGCATCTGACTGTGTCATATCCATGGTTACTTCTGCTGAAAGTATTCTACTCTTACGAATATCACTCAATACATCAGCAACTGTGACCTTCACAAAATTGGATAATACGCCAACATTTATGGTCTGAAGAATACTACCGATAGCAATAACATCCTGTTCAGTTCCACGGTGCGATGCAAAATGACGCAGAATTCGTTTCAAATATCTTGACACATGTCGATTACTGATTATCTCATCGAGAATACGATCGAGTGAATTTATCACTTCCTCTCTGGTTTTAATGATGTCGCCATTTTCTGCATCTACAATTTTCAAAAATCTTATTACCTCATCGGTATCGGTACTGTCGAGAACCTGGCTTTTCAAATGACTTATAATTGAAATTACCAAATTAATGACGTCATGTGGTGTTTCTGGAAGCAATCTGTGTGAACGTTTACTGTCCTCCACAAAAAGCTGTAAATTATCATCACTCAAATTTCCAGACCTGATGTCACGGTCAATTTTAATGATAGTTTCTCTTATTAATGATTCTGCAAGTTCTGAATCCGCCGAAGCAGGTTCCTCACGTGGGAACATCACATCATGATCGTATTTATATTTTCTGAGAATGACATTAAAAATGGCCCTTACTTCATCAACAGTGAACCTGTCTTCCCTCAGTCTAGAGATGATATTGCGCATGACAGTGTTAACTGTTTCTCTTCGGTCGAGGTCGTCAGAAAATAATGAAACGGCTGAACTAGCTATTGAATCTATGGTAACCCTGCGTAATCTTCCTTCTTCAATGTCTCTCATGATATGACGAAGGGTAAACCGGACAACATCTTCAGCAATTTTCGAGTCGCACGGAGATGGGTATTTGACTGTAGACGATTTTTTTGGAAGTGAAGCGCTAGAAAATCCCTCTTGGTCCCTACCAGAAGTAGCCAAAGAGCTAGATGACGTTGTGGAACGTAGAATACAGAGTGCCAATTCTTTTAAAGATTCTCTGTTGATTGTTCCTTTCTCAAATTCCGTTTGCAAAGATTGCAACAAGTGTCCAACAAGATCATCTGCAATGGCAGTGCTCGTTAAAGATGGCGTTCTAGTGGCTGTACGTGAAGAGGTCTCTGGTTCTGCTATCATACCCATCAATTTCTTTCCACACTCAATCAATTCTTGTCCTGTCTGTTCTAGATCTTTTGCGTCTACAGTTCCAGAGGATATGTCCTTTATTAATGTCTTGATATGGAGGGTCAAGATTGCATGTTTATCGTCTCTTGAGCCAACAATTGTCTGTACGCTATTCATCATTTCTGCAATGTCGGCATTGGTAAAATGACCTTTCTGTAAATTTTTGAATACTAGTTTTAACACATCAGTAACAAATTTGGAGACATTAGTGGCAAAGGGTGGCGGTTGGTCTTCTTTGATCGTTTTCTGATCGTGTAACACGCTGCTGATTGAAGATGTAAGTTTTGACGCTATACGTTTTAGTCCATCGGCGTCTGCAGCCATGACCTCTTCCTTGGCCCGTTCGATTGCCTCCTCTACTATGAATCTGGCTATTTTTGTGAGCGACTTTTCCGAAACTTTCTTACTCGCTGCTGTTATGACATCATGGGCTATACTGGACATTTGTGCAGTAGTAAGTGACTGTGTTGACATTTCCTCAGCTATTTGTTCCAGTGATTGTACATCTGTGTCTAAGTTAATATCACTGTGGATTCTTTCAATAACCATATTAACAAGCTCTTCCAAAGATTCCTGCGATGATTCTTTAAAAGTCAAATATGATGAAACAAAAGCATGCACAACACGAAATAACGAGTCACTCTTTTCACATTCTAGATCTTCTATAATCTTATGCAGTATGGTCTTGAAATTCATATCGGATGTTCCATGTGGAATTTTACAGCTAACTTCTGCTGTCATTAAGCTCAGCATATCTTCAATCATCTCTTTTGACAGACGGCCATGTTCAACGTCGTCTGCTAATGTCTTCAGAGTTGTAACGATAAAATCATCCAACATGATATCATTGACTGGTGATTCAACATGAAGATCTTTGTCTTGAACGATATCTTGCAACGTGTCTTCTACAAACTGATCAATCTCTTTATCCAGTACACTTTCGGTGTCTTCACCTTCTTGGGTAACTTGGCTTCCAATGATAGACAGTGTCAGTTTGGTCAGATCTTCATGGCTTATTTCACCTTCTTTGATATCATCCAGTAAATTTTCTAATGTGAACTTTACCAAGTTGTCAGCAAAACCAGAAACTTGATATTCATTAAGATCTGTGGCTTCAAGATCTTCTTCAACAGCTATATTGTAATCTCTATTCTGTACAATTTCCATGCAGTGTTGCGTCAGCTTCAAAATATCTTCTTTTTCCAATTTTTCGTTGTTCAAATCATTTAACAGTCTTAAGAGAAGATTCTCGGCTAACTTCATATCTTCCTTTCTTCTGCGTTCTTCCTCTCTGACCTCTTCTAATTTTAGAGCTTCCAGTTCGTAAGCTGAAGCAACTGGTGTAACAATGTGCTCTGTGACGGGTCTTAATTCCTTACTTGGGAAGCTTGTATCACTGTCACCTGGAATTATTGAAGCTCTTTCTCTAAATAATATATGGCCATCTGAAAAGAATTTAAAAAATCACGGATACACTTCCACATTGTTGCAAAGCATTCTAAAGACGTTGTAATCTAGGGTTTTAAGTCTTAACACACGTTATTCCTTCCCTTTTCAAACGTTAAAAACTAGACTGGGTTGCACAAAATTCAATAGCCTTAATTTTAATATTATTAACCTTTAACAATTTCAACTAATTTAATTGTCAATTAACCTTTAAAAAACTATTAACTTTAATTAACGTCTGTGCAACCCAGCCCTGACTTTCAGACACTATGATGGACATGCTATTTTGGTGATATTTATTTCGTATCTAGGAGGCAATGCACAAAAACATCAACATCGCTCCCTACTAAGAGTAATTTGGAATAAAAATAAATGACCGTTTTATATACCGTATAATAAAAGAATACCGAGGGTTTAACTACCAAAGAAGGAGATAGATACGGCCTGTTTTTGTCCATTAAAATTACAAATCGGATTAATCATCAGTTAGCATCATTTAAATAAACATATAGATCATATTAATTTTCGGACTGAAAAGTCGAAAATTGCCAGAAAAAGATACTTTGGGTTGTATTTGTATTTAGATATGAACCAAAAATACTTCGCCAGAAGTTGCACAATGATAAGATATATATTGAATGTACGACGTATTAGTATTTTGATGCTCGCTTTGTCATATATTTGATTCTTCCAAAAAACTTATTAAAAATAACACAAATATAGCTATTATTACCAAAAAGTATTATTTACAGTACGAGTGACAGACTGTATCTGCTTTACCAATTAAGGGGCGTGGTTATGATCGAGTCCGTCAGGACGAGATCATAACCATGCCCCTTGATTGTAAACAGATATAGTCTGTCACGAGTGATGTAAATGATTTGTGGAATGATCCAATGAAACAAAGACACGTTGCTATACGGTACACATAGTTTTGAAAAAGTTCGATTTGCGGCATTATTTAAAAACATGTGGTCCGAATTGGCCGATGTGGATTTCCTCGACATCTCTGAGGAAGAAGAGAAAAAATTGTGTGAAGCAATGGACTGCACCGTTGATTTTCCCGATTTGACCGCAGAAGAAGAGAAGTTAATATGTGAATCAATGGATTTTGTATCTACAAACTTAACGGAACAGGATACATCATCTTTGGACGACATTACTCTTTCCCAGATAGCGGAAACGATGGAGAACGAACATACATTGTTTACCGGAATTCAGGACATTTCCATAAGTCAAACTATCCAAACGTTTATTGAAGATCCGCTTGATATTACGTTTGACATTTCACTTCCAGATCAAGCGAAATCAGATGTTCCAATGTCAACGAATCAGCAAGAATCGGATAAAGCTAGATTCCAAAAAGCAGTGACGGACAGTGAATTAAAAACATTAATTGAAAACCAGGAGAACTTGAACACCAAGAGCAACACGAAATGGGCATTCAATGTTTTTGAAAAGTGGCGAGAACAACGGGTAGACGATATTCCCGAGCTTCATTGCATGGATTCTATGACAATGAATTACTGGTTACAAAGATTTATAGTCGAAGCTAGGCGCAAAGACGGAAAGGAATACCCACCGAAAAGTCTTTATTTGATAACATGTGGTTTGCTTCGTTACTTACGAAATAGAGAAATTTATGACAAAAACTTTTTGGATGAAAATAACACTAACTTTGCACAATTTAGAAAGGTTCTTGACGCTCAAATGAAGACACTTCTTGGTAAAGGACTTGGTACTACGATTAAACAAGCGGATCCCATTTCGCGAGAGGATGAGGAGAAATTGTGGCAAATGGAGGTATTCGGGAGAGATGATGCTGTACAACTTCAGCATACTGTGTTCTTTTATGCATCAAAGCTTTTCGGGTTAAGAGGCTGCGACGAACACCACGACCTTAGTTGCGAACAGTTTGAGGTGGGAAGTGACGCTAAAGGGAAATACATTCGTTTCATTGGGAGAACAACGAAGACGTACAAAGGCGGCCTTGGACAGATGAACATCGCTAATAAAGACATTAAACATTATTGTGAACTGGGTAAGTTTTTTAATTTTGTCAAAAAATATCTTTGAGACTTGTATTAAAAGATTAATAATACCTAAGATTACGACAAAAGCTGAAGAATTGTAAACGGGCACCTGTCATGGCGTGATATAGAGTTATTGCCCCTTGTACACATATAACGTCACCGATTCAATTAATTCGTAGAACAGATTAAGACCGTAACAGTTTTTAAAATGAGAAACGGAAAATATATCAAAGAGACATCTTCTTGTACCATAATAAAATGCAAAAATGATAGAAAGTATACATGAAATGGAAAAAAAGTATGATTTTGCCTCCAATATTTACATTTTTGTTTGAAAAATGGAAATGTTGAATAAATTTTACATTATTTAATTTCACTTTTGTTAGAATTTTACATTTTACATATTTTAAATTTTCAGGTGAGAGATGCATTGCAGATTATTTCGCCCTGTACCTTGAGGCATTAGGCAAGACGGGTTCCTTCTACCGTAAATCGTTGTCGCCAACTAGCATGATCCGCTATTCCAATCAGAACATAGGCGTGAATAAACTGAAAACTTTTATG
The DNA here is from genome assembly GCA_028566495.1 of Lithophaga antillarum. Lineage (NCBI taxonomy): Eukaryota > Metazoa > Mollusca > Bivalvia > Mytilida > Mytilidae > Lithophaga > Lithophaga antillarum. The sequence goes on along the minus strand of JAOXYI010047959.1, from coordinate 4,606 downwards.
AAGGTTATTTGTGAGAAAGGTGGATTGAAAGGTAACTTTACCAATCACAGTGGAAAGAGAACGTGTGCGACACAGCTATACACCGCGAACGTAGACGAACAAGAGATAATGAGTCGAACCGGCCACAGGTCACAGACTGCCGTTCGAAAATATAAGAGGACAAATGACGAGATAAGTCATACCGTTTCTAGGATTCTCAACCCACCGAAGAAGGAGAAGGATGAATTTGACTATAAACCGTCGTCACCAAAGGTTCGCCGTGTGTTAAATTATGATAATGCTCCAAATGTAGACTCTAAACAGCCGTCGCCAGAGATTCGCAGCGTATTGACACCCGCTAAGTTAACATATGACAATGCTTTGCAGAATGCACATAATCTAGAAAACTGCGGTACAAGCCGTCATGGTCAAGTGTTTCAGAATTGCGAAATTCATTATTGGATGTCTTAATTTAGACAGTTAATTCATTTACTTTTTTTTATTAAAACCGTTACATGGACAGTAAGGTTGCTTTTCTTAAGTTTGAATTGTTCAAATGTTCATGTTTTTTCTTGATTAAATATGCATTTCATTTTCTCGATTTTTTTCAGCAAAAAAATAAATGGTCAAAATATCTGTACAATAACTGGAGATACAGACAGTTATTGTACTGTTGTGATGACATATGGAAGCTCCGCCTTTAGATTTCTCAAACTGTATCTAATTTACAATGACCAAAACATCAAAGAAAACGACTGAAATCATTCCACAAGAATATCTTGCAGTAAGAATATCTAGTCTCTAAATGCAGTGAAAAAATTGTTTACACTTTTAAACTAATTACAACAGTACCATCTACAATGGGAACAAGGTGGATAAATTATTTGACATATGTGGTTGCTTTTGACTTCCAGATCGAATGCTTAAAAACCAGAACTACAATGTAGATATAGTCATTTCGAAAATTTTATTGTCATCATCAAGAATTGGTGATCACTAGTGAGTTTTGTGCTTAACTGATTGAAAACACGTCATGGGTGTGACAAATTTTAACCTTCTAGGTATGCCTTAAGGAGGATCACGACCATTAGAATTTTTTTCGGAGCTGTCATAAAGTAGCTTTTACATACACATTAATAATTTGATAAAAAAATACATACTTCCATTCTTGTTTATGATATAAAGAGGTAATCTATGCTCCAAGATTATGTTAGATTATATATGGAAATTCTTTCAATGTCACCTAAGTTTGCTGAAAAAAAAATTAACAACCAATGGAACACGTGAAAATGTGATAGAAATTTGCTTAAATAATATGCTTTCCATTACTGAAATGAGAAATTGGGCTATCTGTACTCTTTTCCTCGATTTTACATATCAATGATGAAAATTTAAGTTCCATAGTATAGCCCATTTGATGGCTATTAAAATTAGGAAAAGATTCATATAAAATAAGACATTTATTTTATCATTTTTATAATGTTAAATTTAAACATATATCAACACAGAATTTACCAGTATAATTCAAAAAAGGTAAAAATATTGTCCATAAGTTTTTGTTCTTTGCACTAAGACAGTGTTTAATGAGATTTTAATGTCAACCCTTTACCGTTCCTATCGGTCAAATATGACCGATAAGGTATTTTTTAACGTTGTCAACAAACTTTAAATTAAGAGATAAACCGTTTTAAATTTGACGTATATTAGCTTTTTACATCTGCATTTCCTGTAGATTACAATGTAAAAATTTCAACCAAAAATTCATAAATCAATGGGAAATAATGAGTAGATCGTACGATATGGGGTTTTGAAAATGTATGAAATATTTGTAAAACGTATTGCATTGCTTTGCTTGGCTCCAAAACAGAAAGATAAGGAGATAATTCATCCTCCACTGGACATACATACTAAAACATTAAAATTCTTCTGAGTTAAAGAATTTCAGTATTAAATAATGGTTTTCACACAAAAATATAATAATGCTGAAATGCAAGCCGTTTTTTATAGGTTAATATTATATCATACGAATAAAAAATAAAACACAATTAAAACAAGGTAGAAAACAGGTTGAAAACACTGGTTTCAACTGTGGTTACCATGGCAACTGCTTTACAATCTAATCATTTTATACTCATTTAATTATATTTTTCATGAGCAACATTTTTGGTGCTTAAATGTGCAAGAAAATAATATTTATAACAGAAGTCACACTGTTTATTTCAATATGTATCAAGCAGAATACAACATAACACCATTGTTGCCAAGCAACGAAAATAAATTCTTTATCCGCAAAATATTAATAAACTACAAACCTTCAGTCAATGGACAATTATAAAAAAAAGTGTTAAATATACTTATTTTAAATCTACCTCAAATCTGTGGCTAACCAAATTAAAAAAGGGAAAATTTTCTGAAAAAAATATCAATGTCGAAAGCATGTTAAAACCGCACGTACATAGGCTGTTTATATGGTAACCGGAAACGGACACCATAGGAAAAATCTTTGGACACCTAAGGACACTGATATATAGTTATGTGAATGATTTAAATCAAGATAAGACATACTTTACTACTAAAATATGGAGCACTTTTTGACCAAAAAATCGGCAAAAATTCGCGAATTGTAAAGGGTTATCCGAATTATCATCTTTGGACCGATTTACTGTAGTTTCGGTAGATTAAAATACCTTAGGTTCTCAGATTAAATTACTATCTTGTAAGACCTTGTAACCTCATAATCGCCTTCGGTAAAACGAATTTGGAAATAACATGGGAATTTGTAGCTGGCAAACAACAGTATATCTATTAAAAAAATATTTTGTGTATTGGCAATCAAACTTAATGGCACCAGGACATTGCTTCGTATATTGACATTTTCCGCTCTGATAAACTTTAGAAATATCCATTACATACCAAAATATCTATATTTAATTGAAAAACGACAAAAAATAAATACAGTGTCACTTCAGGAAATGAAATGGATATTGACTTTAAAGACGTTTAATTTTATTCAGAATACTTAGAAAACTATTTTCAGCGAAATCTATTAACGAAACATTATCATTATGGGAACATTTTTTCAACAAACATGTTTTGTCGATTACCGAACCTTGAAGCTGCTGTTTCAGTGCTTATTTCATACACCTTTCTTCAGACAGGCCTTAGAGGTATTTATATTGAAACTATTTTTCCAATTAATACAAAGTTACTTTCACATAAAACATGTAATACATAGAAGTGGCAAAGTTTGAACATTGGAATGAAATAGAACTTTGTGATCATTTTTAGAACAGGAAATATTTTAGGTATATTTTTAGAGACGTCTCAAGATTTAAGAAAATTAGGTACTTCCCCAACCCCAAATGTCTTATTTTACATTTTAAGCACCTAAAATATAGATAATTATGCAGTCTTATCAGAAAGCTCCAATTTTCAAAACAATCTGGCAATTTCATTATTACTGCTTAGTATGATGAGTAAAGACAATAACATTTTTTTCCGTTTTCTTATGCTCTTTCATTCAAAAACAAATTTACAAGGAAAAAACAAAAATTCTAACGTGCGAAAATAATTCATATAAGATTTATGGATTATATTTAGAAAAATTATTCTTTCCCATGAGATATGCCTTAAAATTTGAGAAATAGAATTGAGCTTATCTGGAAAAATATCCTTTCTAGTTTGTGTGATGAAAGATATTCTGGTTTGGGCGCATAGTGGTTTCCCATGGGAGTTGCACAAATAATTTTCAAGTAACAAAAGTTCACAATACATTTGCTAGTTGGATTAGAATTAAAATATTTAAAAGAAAACTTCAAAACTTGCAACCGTAGGGTGGACGTTCTCAGAAAGTTATGTAAAAGATATATAACAATATATATCCTGTTCGTTATTGTTGATCGAATTAATCATTATATTAAATTATACTGCGTAACTGATGACCAATAATATCCTCCTTCTCTTAGCAAAAAAGATAACCGATTTAGGTAAAAAAAAAAGTCATCAATAGAAAGAAAAAGTTCTCTTTAAAGTTGTATTTCTTTACAACAGTGTTTTCATTTCTCAAATATATTTTTATGACTTTTAATACATTAATGGGAAATTAGTCACGATGACTTGATCAAATCAGACAAGTTAATTTGCATCCTTTTCCTCACTACATTCACATTCACTGTCATCTGAATCCGTAACTGGCCGATCAGCCGAATCTCCCAAATAGTGTTCATAATTTCGATCAGTGAGCAAGGTATTATACCTAGCATACGATAAGTACCACTTTACTGAAGTGAAGTGGGCACAAATGCATACTGTTCCAGCATCTGACTTACATTGACAGTACCATGATTTATTGTTTGAATAATCAAATTCTATATACACATTATATTGTTTAGATGTAACATGTCTAGACTGAATTTGAACTCTTAATAAACCATCTATATCATTGGTTATTTGGACACCAGTGTCAGAAAAATGTTCAGCAGAGTAATTATTTGCTTGTTGAATGTGGTATGAATAATTTTCTGCCAACTAATGTTGATATTTAGAAACGTTCGCCACTATTTGAGTGTTAAATAAGGAAATGTGTGTTCCTGTACTTGATCAAAAAGTTACAACAAAAATATTCTCA
>JAOXYI010047849.1:0-12897 GCA_028566495.1 Lithophaga antillarum | reverse complement strand
TAGATTTCAACGAAACTTTGCATAAAGAAAGTATACCATCTGAGGATGTGCATGAAGAAAAATAATTCCGGTCTGTTTCATTTTTACCAAAACACAGTACCTCTAGTTTCATTCCGATCACAGTTCATAGAACATACCAATCAAACTTCTTGCATAAAATTCAAACAAACATGTGTTGCTTCACACCTTAATGAGATACAGTAACCCTTTCTACATTATCTAATAAGACAGCTTGACTATCCTGACTTTTTGTCAGAATATACTTGTTTTATATTTGCTCAATGATTTGTCGCGCTTTTAAGCCCGTGCTTTACTGCATCTCCGATCCTCAATAAAAGGTTTCCCGCATGCAGCATATGCATGAAACTGTCACGATAGAGTCAACCAAAAAAAGTTATCGGCTACACTAAATAAATGTGTGGACATTATTCTCGTCAATGATTTCATGCAAGTTGACACAAAACGACCTTTTTGGCATTAAATAAGTAAATAAAAGAATTGAATGACAGTTTACAAAAATGTTGTAATTTACTATAAATGGTCGCTGAGTCGTTTATTTATTGGTTTACACAGCTTTAGACTGAATAGGGTTAAATTCCCGAAGATATACATGCTCATTTGTATACATATGCGATAAGACTTGTTTTATCAGTATGGCCTTAAAGAGATAAGAAGTACGGACACAGTCTAACAATGAACTTCATATTTGTCCTCGTTTTACTGACAGTTCTGTGTGGTAAGGTTTTAACGTTGAAATATTACCCATTATCTAGGCATCTGTATCAGCTTGGATGGGTTTAAACACTTTTAGGGTGTTCAGGTTCTAAATTTCGACTACGACTATGTAAAACGCGTCTGTTGTGTGATGGTTAGCTTGCTCGCCTCAGTCCGGGAGATCGGGATTCTAATCCTGGTTGAAGCAGAGCAAACAGTAAGTATAATTGCTGCTGCTTATCCGTGCTAAAGCACTCAACATTCAGAATCCAGAGTAATGACTAATCGGGTGGTTGTCAGAATATTAAGTTTCCTGTCTACTGCGGGCTTCAGTAAGGTAGCATTATACATATCAAGGTCAGCGTGTTGGTCTAGTACAAGCGAACATTCAATATGGATCAAACAATATGATTTGTTCTCTCCCTGATGTAGCTGAAAATTTTCCACTTGGCGTAAACAATATTCCTTCACTCACTCCACTACATTAAAACTAAATATTTCCAACTTTTCGACAAATCATGAAGAAATCCTGAAAATTCAGCTTTTCAACAGAGTATATACTTAGCGTATAAAACTGTGTTCACTTTGCATTTGTGCATATATTAAGTACTTTTTTGCCGGAATTGAAGTGGCTTTTTCACGCGATTCTTACACCGTTTCAGACGTGGTAATAATATTCGACAAAGGAAATCCAGATGCTTACCTCATAATTTAATATTTTGTTCGTTGGACATACAATATTTGTTGTCTCTGCTTTGTTCTAACCTCATTTTAATACTTGAAATTAAAAAAAACACCCAAAGATTGCTTCATGTGCCAAACTCGGATTCAGGATTTTGAAAGAGCAAGGCTGTTGACCAAGTATATACATATTTTCTGTGGAAACTTTAGAAAGAGGGATGTTTGAGCCCTCTAAACAAAAACTCACCTGTGGATCCGCCTCTGCTAATGTATTGTCATTTTTGTTGTTACCGTTGCATATGGTCCAAAGTCAATGTCTTCAACTTCTACTGTGAAAACATCGATGTAAATACTGCAGTACTTTGAAAGATATATTATATCGTCGTTTCAGACGACACTGTTGAAGCACAATTGATATACAGCGCCTAACATTGGTCGACGTGTTCGAAATAGTTTATTGCTGAAATAATAAACTTTACAAGCAACACATTTAAATTCACGTGTAATATACAATGAAAAAGAAAAATTTCTAAAAGATTTTCAGTTTGAAACTATAGAGTCAGCAACTGCGTTATTTAAAGTAAAATATAAAATAAATATACACACTGTATAAATATATTTGTATATGAAAGAAAAAAGCAGTCTTAATGTCAAACAAGACAAATATCATTCCCACTTCAAATGGAAAAAGAGAGACAACCCGTCCATGCTTGGAATCCAGATTTGACTTTAGTCAAGCCGATGGTAGTAGTAGTATTAAATTAGTCATCTTCTGTCTCCAGACTAAAAATACACACTATAACATGTAACATACGTGAAATAAAAATTCTTGAGCGCGAAACTTCGGAAAGCTCTTGCAGAAAAGAAAATTTACATTTATACACATATAGGATTAAACAAAAGGGATCCTTTGTCCTTTCAACCAACATACAAGCTGTTCCAACAAATCAAAAATGAAACCGCTTTGTCCTCATATACAGTAAAGGGCTGTTCATTTGAAGCATACTCAGTGACGACCGAAGTAAGTCAGTAGGAGAAAAAGATTGACCCCTTATATCTCGAAAGTTACGTAAAAGCTATTAACATACTGATGAAAAGTCACTTGGTGCTGTATCGCTCACCTGGCAACAAATTTTGTCTAATTTGCATAAGCAGTATAGTTTCTATTTTCCTTTACAACAACCTTTTGGGTGATCATAGACTTATTATACATATGTATGTATAATAAGTCTATAGGGTGATGAACATGGACTTCAGATAAAACTCTAAGGGCTGTAGCAGCTAAGAATATGGTTGTTTCAGAACAGCATTAAATGATGATACCCTGTAAATGATTTTCCATACATCATTCTTGCAAGTTACAGGTCCATCTGCCTTGTAGTTTTAAAAGAGACTTTTTTTTAAATTTCAGCCAATCAGAAATAAGAATTGCCAGAGATGGTCGTGTTAGATGTCCTATTGGCACGAAATTAGGACATTTCGTAGAGGACGTCCCATACATCATTTCTACAACGCTACAATTCATTTTGGCCTTGTAGTTTCAGAGGAAAAATAATTTCAACCAATGTTAGATGTTCAATTGGCACGAAATAAGGAAATTTTGTAGAGGACCTCCCATACATCATTCCTACAATGCTACAATTCGTTTGGCATTGTAGTTTCAGAGGAGAATATTTTTAACATTTCAGCCAGTCAGAACAAGAATTACCCATAACAGCCATGTCAGATGTCCGATTGTCAAGAAATGATGAAATTTTGTAAAGAGAACCACCCATGCATCATTCCTACAAAGTTGCAGTTCATTTGGCCTCGTCGTTTCACAAGAGAATTTTTTTAAAATTTCATCCAATCGGAAACAAGAATTACTCGTGGCAGCTATGTTAGGTCTCAGATCGGCACTAAATGAGCGATCTTTGTAAAGGACCTCCGATATTTTATCCCTACAAAATTCATTTGGCCTTGTCGTTTCAAAGGAAGCAATTTTTAAAATTTCAGCAAATCAGAAACAAGAATTTCCAGTGACAGCCACGATAGATGTTTGATCGACATGAAATAAGGACCTTTTGTAAAGAACCTTCCATGCATCATTCCCACTAAGTTACAATTCATATGCCCTGTAGTTTCAGAGTGGAAGATTTTTAAAATTTCAGCCAATCGGAAACAAATTACACGTGGAGGTAATCTTAGATCAGATCGGCGCGAAATGAAGAAACCCTGTAACGGACCTTCCATACATCATTCCTACAGAGATACAATTCATTTGGCTTTGTAGTTTCAGGAGCAGAATTTTAAGATTTCAGTCAATCAGAAGCAAAAATTGCTCATGGCATGTTAGATACCCAATCGTAACGAAATGAGGAAAGTTTGCAAAGAACCTGTCATACATCACTTCTACAAAGATACCGTGAATTCATTTGGCCTTGTAGTTTCAGAAAAGAAAGGTTTTTTTATTTTTTAATTAAAGCCAATCAGAATTAAGTACTGTCTGTGGCGGCCATGTTGGGAGACTGATCGAAATGAAATGAAGAAACTTTGTAGAGGACCTTCCGTATATACATCTTTCCTGCTAAGTTTGGTTTCAATTAGCCATGTGGTTTCAGAGAAGAAAATTGAAGTGTGAAAAGTTTTCGGACGATGGACGGCAAACGCTCACATGGCCTTCGACCAGGTAAGCTAAAAATTGAATCAAAATTGGATAAAAAAAATCCTAAACCTTACGAAAATTGAAAATAGGTCCTTTTCACCCCTTATTCCCCGAAAGCTATAAGAGAAATATACAACTTCTGACATTTTATTTAAAGGTCTTAGGAGTGGGGTGGGGACCCGGAGGGCCGAGTGGTTAAGACCGCTGACTCGTAACTACTAGCTAAAAGCCGCTATCGCGGGTTCCAGTCCTGCTCGCCCCCCCCACTTCATATGTTAAGGTTTCTATGCACACACCTACCCAAGGTGGGCGGTTTCACCGATTCAGCTGGATACTGTTCGCCCCCCACCCAGGACACCTATGCCAGGTAGTCATTGTACAGCTGAAAAATTGCTGAAAGTGGCTTCTCTATTGGTGTTTATGTAATACACATGAATTTGTCTGATCGTTTACAAGATAAAAAAAATGTATCGCATTCATAACAAACTCGGAAAACAAAATTCGCACAATTGTTTAAATGTTCGTGTGATCTTTTTTTGTCTGATGACTTTCGTGGAACAAGTTTAACAAGTAGATTTCAATGGCTAAGTGACAGATACTGGAGTTAAACCATTACGAACACTTCACAATGCAAGCTCTGAGAAAAAAAAAAGGCTGTTTCATGCGGAACCCTGTTGGTCTCGCACAGATAAAAACGTTGTCGTTTGTAAAGTCTTGCGCTTGAGATGTAAAGTCTTGCGCTTGAGATTTAAAGTCTTGCACCAAAGACGTAGAAAGTCTTGCGCTGGAGATGAAAGGTCATGCGCTGGAGATGTAAAGTCTTGCTGCGATGGAGATGTGAAGTCTTGCGCTTGAGATGGAAAGTCTTGTGCTGGAAAAGTCAAGACATGTAATCTTTTGCAATCACTTTGTGTCCGTTGTCTGTTAACAATTCTTATAAAATGTTCTTCTCTGAAACCACTAGGCCAATTTACACCAAAGTTGGCCTAAATCATCCTTAGGGCAAAACTTTTTTATCTGTGTGAGACCAACAGGGCTCCGTAATTTCATAATAGCATTCATTCACTGGAAAAGAGTAAGGGATCATTCTAAAGTTCGCATACAATTTCTAGACGAACAAAATTTCGTATAGTGGGTGGGTGGTTTCAGGTCCCTTTTGCTGAAAGTTACGCGATTTTTTCGTGTTCCTGGTTTTCATTATCAGTGTCATTACTTCACCAGTTTAATGTTACCCCTAGGGACCCCTGGCAATTCCTTTTTAATCTGCCAAAGCACCGGAAAGAACATGTATAAAACTCCGAACAAAATCACAAACTATCCCTTTAGTTTGAGCGGGGTGGGTGGATGGTATTTTCTAAACGAATTTAATTTCGTCTAGAAATCGTAAGCGAACTTTTGAGATGATCCCTAAAATGTCGATTTTTGTTTTTAAAAAATGCATGAAAAATAGTATAGCATTCTGGTGTTTTTACGTTGCAGCTGTAAGTTACAAAAAAGTAAACTAAAACTTATTACGTACAACAGTGTCTCTCCTGTCCCCACGTCCAAGTAAATGTTGCATGACCCGTGTTGAAAAGCAAATACATTCTTTGTACATTTAACATTTTTTCGGGCGAAATTTATTGTAAATATAAATAAAAACGTTAGAATACTTACTTCTGGCAAATTCTTTTTGGTTATATCTGTCTGGAGAGATTGCATAGTTTATTCAGTATGAAATACTGTTGCAGGTATTGGGTACACGTATCCTGATAGACGAGGCAGTTGCTTGACATTCTGTGGTACGTTTAGCAAACATAAATGTCCTCAGGGATACGAATGCAAAACTAATGGATGTGGTCATGAATGCTACAGGCCAGACGACTTTGTAGCACCAAAAGGTATGTTTTACATAAAAAGTGAATGAAATGAGTAAAATTTCTGCTTCGGTAATTTTTTTTTAATTACCAAATAGCACAGTTGGCGCTGGCTGCTGTGATAATATTCAAAGAGGAATTGAAAATTGAAAAAAAAAATTATAGATGGCCATGAATTAAAGGAACATTCCAGCTAAGTTTCCGTTTCAGTTAGGGAAAATAGCTATAACGACTGACGACGACGGACATTACGTGATGCCGATAGCTTACATGATCCTTCGGTCCAAGAATTTATTTCTAAAGTTTCAATGTACTTAACTGAAACTAAGATGACTTTCCTATTTGTTTTGCTGGTATTTGACCTTTGTTTACTGATGTCAACAACACTTGAAATATTTTCTGTCGCACATCCTTGTTGTCATAAGTATAAAAAAGTGCTCATTTCCTATCTGACTTCATGTATTTATCGGAAGGCAACACCTTCCGCTTGTGTAAAACAAAGAACTTACTAATTCAGCTTATTTTGCGATCATATGTTGCATTGATTATTAATTTCATTCCAAGTTCTAAATGCCAATCATAACGAAAATCATGAAAGTTACCAACAAAATATTTTAAAAATGAGTATAAATGCATTACGTATATACAATACAAGTCGGTATGAATATTCCGAATCATCTCGGACTTTAATAAAGTCAGACTTTCTTAGTTAGCCCCAGAATTAGGTCGGTATGGTTTTTTTTCATGTTTGAATGTCGGAATATTATAAATACGAGTAGATATTCTGAACAAGTTACGGTTCGATGGATTTCTTAAGTAGTACATACATGATAAGTGAATCAGTATTTTCCAATGTTTTTTTTCTAGTATTGACAACGTTCCACAAGCAGCGGAACCGTAGCTCTTAATGGTCCTTGTGTTTATTTTTTCTCTTTTTTTTAATTAGTTGCGGACATGACATGTTCCGCAACTATAAATATCAACTGAAAGTACCCGCAGTTACCGGGTTTTTAAAATGATCCATGTGATGAAAATTGACCTAAATTACTACTGCAAACTTTCTGGCTGCAACTTTATATGGAACAGTGACAGAAGAGGGTCCCCATGCCATTTTTTTAAGACATCGACGATTTTTCTTAATTTCTTATAAAAAAAGTCTGATAAGATTCAATTTTGGAGCCCCAAACTCTTTTCCATCTTGAAAACACTGAAGTAATCATAAACACAAGCGTTGAAATAACAAATGACTTGCTGCCCAGGAAATTTTAAAATTCTGTAGTATCCGTCTATTTTCACAGGTTGTACACCAATGTCATGCGATGGCCAAAGTCACTCAGTGTCCGGTTGGATACAAAGTGGACGAGAATGGTTGCGACACATGCGAATGCGACTACTCAGCCTTGAGAACCAATTCACAGTTGGGATAGTTGAATTAATCCTAGTTTATTTTGGTTAATATCAATTAAATTTTATCGTATTTCAGTTTTGTTAGTTTAGTTCCAAGATCTTTTCCGTATTACTACAACCCCAACAAACACCACAATGTCGACGAGCCTGGTAGGATTAGCTCCATGTCTATATACCGAGTGGTTATTGTGTTACTAGTAGGTGGGTAATTAAACATGTACTATGCTTTTCATCAATCCGACACCTGCCACAATATAGCTAGAACAAATTGCTGAAAATCAATTAAAGTCTGTTTGCGTATCTATAATAATCGATTTTAGGTTCCCATTTATTTATTTCTGCTTTTATTTCAGACATATTTTTACAGCATAAAAACAAGATTAATACCTAATTAAATCTTCTTTCCGTTTTCAGTTTGAATGTGTTAAATTGAAGAAAATCTAATTTGAAAATTTTCTTCATTATATTTCTATGGTAAATATTCAACCTCGATTTAAATGGCACATTGGTATGTTCTAAACAAGGGTTTATAGGAAGTACCGGCGAAATCATTCAACTATACGTTAGCATACCTTTCAATGTAAAGTTTAAAGGCGATTCAAGTACACCGAGTATTTCGAACGAGAACAGCGGCAATCATCCAACCTGACATCCCTTTCAATGGCCTTGCCTAGGAGATTGTCATTTCATTATACAAGATGAAAACGTGCATTTTCATACTGTGCAGTGAATGAACTATACAATATAAACTAAAACATATTTAGAAAAAAGTTAGGTATAACCGCTTAGAATTTATATCCCAGATTTGGGAATTCTTCGTAAAAGTTGCGAGAAATTAGAAAGAATTTTTCATTATTTGTAGCAACACGAACAAACTGACCCTTCAAAAGCATTTTCTTCAATCTGTACAGTTTTATATGTTTTGTGTTGTCAGTATTTCCTACATAGTGTTGACTGGTTGTGTTTTGATTTGCTTTTTATGATAGATAAATGTAAAAATTAATTCCAATTTGTGATAGCATTAGAAAATGACTCAGTGGCAGGTAGTTTTAGTAAAAGATAAAACTGACGCTTACATGTACTTAAGACATAAAATAAATACTAGTGGTTTTAAAATGAAATTTAATTTTCTTATAAAAATAAATAACACTGTTTATATCACAGATCATACTATTCATATAAATCATAGTGACTAATGTGTGGTTGAACACATTTAGAAGTGACTGTGCCACCTTAATGATTTTGTAAGTGAGACAGATCCACTAAATAACAATGAGACATCTGCTTCTATTCAAATGCATTTTCTCAAACGACTTCTTGCTTCTGCGAAGGCATTGACACAACTGCAGAATTCGAGTCTTACAGAAGCAACAAACTGGTTATTAAACTGCTAATTGGTTGTCCAGCAAAACAGACTAGATCTTATCAATTGTTTCAACTCGTGCTGATAAGCAGTTGCTCATCTTACATAAAATATACACCGTCCGAACACAACCAGTTCATCAAGAGGCAGTTATGGTCCATTGGTCAGCAGACAAATCATGAAAGCTGGGAGACTTTCAAAACAGACATTTGTTCATATAATTTTGCATGAGCAACACTTGGCCTGTTTAGAGCATTTTGCTTCCATTCCCAGTTGGGATGCCATAATGATGTCACTTTTGAGGTCGTCTATGCCACTGTCTGATAATGAAGAACACTCCACATAACTGACAGCACCTATCCTATTGGCAAGGTCTGCCCCTTGTTTCGATGAAATAAACGATGTTCTAACAACCTGAAAATAAAAGTCAAAATCCATGTATTTTTTTCATCCCCTTTAAATGTTTTAATTGAGCTTTGTAATAAACAAAAATAATTTACATTAGAAATCTTAGAATTTCTTTTTACATCGTTTGACGCGTGCTAAAAAGTGTCTGCTTAGTGAATATTTGTGGAATTGAAAAGAGATTTTGTAATGTGAAGAGGTTATCTACATCAAATGTGTGTGTGATCTGAATTTAATGTCTTGAACTGGAAATACAATTTCTGCAAGTCACTTTACCTTCAGTTACTACGATCATTCTTGTTCTGTCAGAAAAAAATGATTTAACTTAAGAGTGTAGTACAAAGAGGTTGATCTTACCTGCCTGTCCATTTTATCTTTCCTGATATCCACCTGTGTACCCACAAGTATAAATGGAGTATCTGGAATGTAATGGCGGAGTTCTGGTACCCAACTGTCCTGGACATTTTTAAAGGACTCTGGGTTGGCAACTGAGAAACATACCAGGAAGACATCACTGTTAATATATGATAATACTCTCAGTTTGTTAAAGTCCTCCTGAAAATTATCAAAAATATATCAAATTGGCAACTCAATTAAAATGGGATGAAGATACCAGAAAATGCTGTGAAATAGTCTTCAGCACAGTGAAAATGCAATAACAACAAAAATTAAATAATTACAATACATAAAAATTATAGTATAAACAAAAAATAATATGCAGGTAAAAGTAATAAATTTAGTAGTGTTGTTTAATCCAGAGTACTGTTTGTACTGATGATAAACTAGTAATAGTACGTTAGTAATATTTTTAAATGTTTTTTCTTTTTCTTTTTTTTTCCAATTCACACGAATTTTTGAAAGCCCTCTCTTGTCAGTTAATATTTGTTTGATGGATTACTTGTAAATCCGGAAGCATACTTAGTGTCCGGATTTAGTGCTTAATTACTCTGAATCATAAGCTTAGTAAACCTAGTACAGCACGATACTGAAAGCTAGGGAGTAACTACACAAAAGAATGGTTTTTGTCATGAAATATTTTGGTTATGAATTTGTGGAAATTGTGTTATAGATTCAATGTATTATAGGACGTATGGATTATGTTTGATCTTTAAGAATGTCTGTGTATTTGATGGACTAATATACAAACTTTTCTTTTGGTCCCTGATATTTGATACCAAAGTTTATTCTAGATTTTCTCATAATTATTCACAAAATTCCTTAGTAAAATGGACCCGAAAACTACTCTTTTTCTCCCAGTTTTGACCTGAATTTTGCAAATTTGAGATACGTCCCGTCTACGTGTCATCCATCGAGATAATTAATTGTACGTACCTTTCCAGCGGTATCAAACATACTAAGGTGGTATGGCTTTCCATCTACAGATATTGTAGCTGTAAATACAAAAATCTAGGATTATCACACTGTCATGTTCAAACTAATATTCTAATGTCTTAAAAGATTATAACATATTTTATTTCTTACACAAGCAGATATCATAAGCTGTAGATAAAACCTTACAACACAATGCCACATTCAAACATATCACAAAGCAAGATCAATACAACTAAAATGCATTTTATATGTACATATAAATAGATAAAATTACATATAGAATTCTCTCTACCTTTGGAAAAGAATTTCTTTCGAAAATGAAATAAATATGAGAATTCAATAAAATTTTAGCGACATATAAAACCAAATTTAATTATATGTCTCTGCAAATATGAACTTGGACGTCTATAAAGTTTTCCTAAATGTCACAGAAGCTAAAGACTGTTGACAAGTTGGTAAATTTGTATTACTTACCGGCAAAATTATCAAAAACGGTAGGTTTGTATTCTTTTTGAAATGGTCTGGAAGACAATCGAGAAGCTAAGCTGCTTTTTCCTACCCCAGTGTCTCCAACAATCACAAGTTTTAAACTTTGTTTATCAATAAATTCGTATTTCTTCTTCATCTTTAATCCTTTGTCTAATAATAAGTGAATTATAGGACACACAACTATTATGTTTCAGTTTCTACTGATTTATGAATATATACGGAAATGATACACTCCTTTTATACATGAGTGACAACAGACAAGGTCAACGCATTCAAGCGTGACCAATCCGCGTAGGACAGTATCTACATCGTTATGTCAACAAGTGTGAAATTGATCATATAATTAATATTTGAAATGTTATGAAATATGTACGATAAAATGATCGTTAAAATTGTATGACAATACCTTTGAAGTTAATTGAAATGACAACATGTCACCTCAACACACCTGTACATATTTTACGGGTGAGCGATTCTCCGTTAGGTAATTAAATAAATGTTTAATGTCTCAGTATTTTCCTTTGGAAAATCGTTATATTTTGTTTATGAAAATTAAATTAGAATTCATGCAGCCGATAAATTTACATCAAAGGTGACGATTAGTTTTCTGGTACCAGCTAATGTTTTGATTTAGGTAATTTACATGATTTAATGAAACAGACACGACTTACGTGCAATTTATTTTCCCCTTTTCATTTTTGACATTAAATAACACTTTCATTTCATAAACAATAGAAGAATCAACCCAAAACAAACAGACTATATAGAAAAGTGTAATGATCTACAGGTTATAGTATTGCAACTGTTTACTATTGAAATCAATGAAAAGTAATTCACCTAGAGGTGAATACACATTTCATGGTACTTAATCATAATATTTATGAGAAAAATAACAATATTTTCGCAATCACTCCTAATATGTAATGCGAGAAATATGATAATTTCCTAGATTATTCCGAGGACCAGATGACCCTTTCTTAGGTTGAGAATTCAAGAAATGGTGGAATATTGAAATCTTTTAACAATGTTTCCAATTTCATCGTTTACATAAATCACACTTCCCTTGATTAAATCAGTACCCGACGATATTTATACAAAGATCTTTTCTGGAAATGATATATAAATTCCCTAAACTTCAGTAGAAATGAATTCTTGGAAAAAGCACAGAATTCGATTTTGGTAACATTATTTTCATGAATCTAGGAGAGAAAGCGACAAGACAAAAAGGTTTTTCTTTTCAGACGGGACAACACAAAGCACCGGGGTTTGAACAGGTTTGGATATGACCGCCTGCAAGTCATGCCTTTTAATAGCGAAGTCGCAACTTTGTCGGTGCGTGGAGGTATAATACATCTATATGGTGAGTGAAATGATTTCCCAGGATAGAGAAATTATTTTCACAAGGAAAATTGTTAATTTAAAAAAAAAAATAATGTACTTCAGAGTGAGAGGAAAAAGGTGGTTTTAATAGTAACAAAATAATATAAAGTGACACCAGTTTCTTTAAATTAAATATTCTAAGCTGACTGACTGAAGTCTCTTTTACTAGGTACACGAGATAAATTTTTAACGTTTTCAATAAGCAAAACTGATACGAAATCTGAAAAATTGGGTTTAGTAATATCATTTTCTAATGAAGATCCATTCCTGTAAAAGCAAATTCTACGTGTATATGTTGTAAATCTAATCGTTAAGGTAAAATAAAAATATTTAAAAAATGTTTCTTTTTGTCCTCACATCTTTAAAGAAGTAAATGGTGACTTTTGTACTAAATGTCTGGCTCACTATTGAAGAAAATACAGATATGACTTCTTACTCTATCCGTATTTGTGACTTTCTGTTCGTGACTTTTTATCCCGTGGCTTTCTTTTGACTGTAAATTTTCAGTTTATGAGTTGTGAAATTGTACTAAAACTAAGGTTGCAACTCCCTCAGGCATAGTTGACCTTAGACGGTTTTGGCTGTTCTGTTTAGGTCCTTTTTGGTTTTAATGCTCCCAAACGTTT
>JAOXYI010047848.1:0-20786 GCA_028566495.1 Lithophaga antillarum | reverse complement strand
CTTCATCAGGTACGCTCGAGACCAAAAATATTGGGAAGCCAAATATATAAAACATTTGGGAGCATTAAAACCAAAAAAGACCTAAACAGAACAGCCAAAACCGTTTAAGGTCAACTTCGCCTGAAGGAAATGCAACCTTAGTTTTAGTGCAATTTCATAATTTATAACTGATAATACAATCTATTCCATTTTTTCTTGCTATCACAATGAACTCACCACCTTAAAGTGGACATATAAAAATTCTGATATTTAAGGACATGAGATTAGTTGCAGGATTTAGAAGTTATCATCTAATAAATTGTAGTTCCATCTTTCGCCGCGCAGTTAATGTGACACAAATAAAAGTAGTGTTGTGAACTCAGTTACATTTTTCATAAAACCGCAGGTTTATTATGAATCAAATAAATTTTGCTGAATTCATTCATAACAGATCGTATCACAGCTATATACTTTTCTACTTGACCGGTTTCTTACATAGCATGCTTTGTTGCACAGTGATGCAGCATAAATAGTATTTTAAATAGCGTAATGATCATTTTACTCTTAAATAGACCGTACAGGTACAGAATACGCCATAACTAAAGTTTTACCTACCCAATATTCTTGTACACGGAAATAGTCCATTGCAGTTACAGGGAACACAAATTCTGTGGTACAATTAATTGGAAGAATTCTGTGCCACCCTACGCATTGGTTGATCACTACAAACAACGATATCCGACGAGGAAGAGAGGCTTACCTTTTTTCTTTCTTTTTTTTCAGTTTGTTTTGTTACGAGCGTATTTCGATTTTATTGCACGTCCTCTTTCAAAAGTTATTACTCGCAGACTTTTAGCAGTATATCTGAAAGATGATCTGCAGACATACTGTGAACAAGTGTACATATATTCAAGAAACAGTGGCAATCAAACGTGGATTTTTTGAGATTCTGAATATTTGCTACTGTAAATTATGGTTACTAAAAACTTTACACCAGTTTTTTACACTATATTCGGTAACTCCATATTTAAATTTGAATTTTTCATGAATCAGTGTCTTTCTTAAAATATGATTTATTAAGTTTTCTGGTAAAAAAGACTATTTTATATTGTTAATGAGTACTGCTGGTTGTAAAAATTCTGAACTTTTTAGTTGTACACATATTTGTCAAATGCTTTTGACGAGTATTTCAACAGACACTTGGTATTCCAGTGAATCCAGTGTGTATTCTGTGGTAAGCAGTATTTATGCAAGACTTATCTCTAAAATTTGGAATAACAATTTGCCCAGCAAATACATTTTAAATTTTTAGTACATAAACGATGCTTGTTGCTCCATAATGATCGTAGTTTCGAAAATTACTCAAATTTTCTCTATGCAAGTAACTGGACTTGTTGGCTTGAACTGTTTAGTTAGCCAATTTACCATTTCTGTTCATCGTGACTGTGTATTTTCTTCTTTCCCTTGATACGCATTGAATGTATTTTCTTGAAGAGTATATTCAAAAAAGCAAAATTATCTACGTAAAAATACAATTATATAAAGCGTTATCCATACAAAAAGACACCATGAACTGCTTTATATGCAGAAGCAATTTGGCATCAATCGTATCCGCACTAAGTTTTTCAATTACTATATGCAAAGCTGAATATTTGTTTTAAAGAATGGTAAAATATCTATCTCGGTTATTGACCATCTTCAAATTATTATTGCGGATACTGCAAATTTGCGATTGTTCACACTAGTTCCACATTTCCAAGGAAGAGGGTATGAATGGCGTTTTTTTTTCTCCAAGGTAATTTGTTCTAACAAAGGTTTTTATGCTCTAACAACAGGAGTTTTCATCAACGCAAAAGAATTTAGTGAAAAGAATTTCCTTATTACGCAGACAAAAATAGTGATTTGAGCATAGTTAACAAGTTCCTATAACGCTGCGGTATTAGTATACAAATCCAATAGCCACCATTCTTTGACAGAGAACGAGGTATCAGTGGCACATCCACCATTCCGATTTTTTCACCAACCATATTGTTCAAGAACAAAATTGGAAATCACACCTCCTTATTCTGCATATCAAAATTAAAACAGTGTCCTTGTTATTCGACAAACGTTCTCGATCTTGATATGGATTTTAAAAGAAATCAGTAGATTTGTTAAATGACTTAACATCGCAATTATTGAAATTATGCAATTTTATTAAAACTCGATTTCCTTAGACTGCACACAGCAGTTCCATATTCATATGTAAAAGACGCCTTAAAAGTTTTTTTTTTTTTTTTTTTTATTAGAAATATTTAGTGCTGAGTAGACAAAATTACTATGAATACGCCAATTTGTAAGGAATAACACTGATTACAAAATATATGTACACGAAATTGTGCCCCTGTACTTGCTTATGTATTCCTATATACCTATGAAACCTTGTGGTTTTAAACAGATCTAATTAAGAATAAGAAAAGGAAAGTGTCGTCCACTTTATTTCACTTTTTGTTTAATGATTTTTAGTCACTCATAAAACGAGTTTCAGGGACCATTTGATTGCTATATATTCAACTGAACTCCAGCAAAAAGACGTATCAGCATCATACTTGGACTTGTACATTTATCTGTGGCAACGTCCGAAACATATCTGCAACCAGTTGAGATACGGAAATTGCATACAGATAAACCAATTTCAGTTGGTGATAATAAACTTTTCGATGCGACGATAACCCTCAGTCCCCGAAATAGAAAAAGCTATAGAACACTGTATCAACTGTGATGCACAGACTTCACATGAAAAAGCAACACAAATGTTGCAACTCAGACAGGGAAAACTGAAATTATCGTCATAAATCCGAGAGTACAATATTCCCTCTCTTGTTATGTCAGGACTTTGATTTATTTTATCTTACCAGGCAAACTGCCCAAATGAAAGATACTTACAACCGCGATTTAACCTTCATTTAGAAATTGTTCGTTTTCACAAACATTTCGACAAACATGAGATAGTTGTGTTGCAGCACACTCGAAATACGTTCCTACTTCATAAATGTGGTGTTCTTTATTCCTTGTTTTACTTACTTCTCCTGACATATACTATGAGATCATCAACACAGTTATCGTAACAAAGTAACGCACGCTCATTGTTCCAGAGAATCTGAAGTTACAATTGGCTTTTGTCGGAATGTGTGTATATTTTTTATTCGGACAATATTTTGATTATTACGGGCCGGCACTAAGCCGGTCCGTCATATGATATGATTTTGAAAACGTTACATGAGTTACTGCGAGCCTGCTTTATTAATTGCAGAGTACAAAATTTTTAAATTAAAATTGCAGACCATTATATATAAATTGAAATCACTTTAAAAAATAAAACCATATTCCCAATCATACAAAATGTTATAATTTTTTGTTTTTTAAAAGCGTATATTTCATCATTACACGTGCACTGATCACGAGAGGATTGACCTCATTATTTTAAACAAAGAAAAACTATTTTTAGAAACGGGCAAACAGTTGTTTGTGTGAAATAAATATTGTGTTTAAATTGTGTTTAATAAAAATAACAATTTTTAAAACAAAATATAAAAAATAGAATGATATTATATGTGATTTATAAATCATCACATGAAGCAGATGTTCGGTAGTATGAGAGGTCAATCACCGCATTGTTTTAAAAGAAAGTTATTTTTAGAAACGGGAATTATTAAGCAAAACAAATTACATTTAGTATTTGTTTGAATGTTTAATCAGACAAGTGTTACATTAGTTATAAAATTAGATATTACGTATATCTCCTTTCGGATTATCTCGGCAGTATTTGTAGATGGTTTTGATAAAAATTTCGCGGGCTTTAGCGGCAGACAAAGAGAGTTCAAAGGTCAAGTTGTTCTGCTTTCTCGGACATTTACCAATGGACACGAGAAGAGCTCCGCACAAAATATCGAAAGAAGCCACGCTGCTGCAAAAAGATTATCAGAAAAATCAAAATGGTAAGTTTCCTCCATGCAAATTTACACCAGGGATGTGACATTTTTCAACCCCATAATGGAATGCAATGCACTGCTATAGCTTTAATAGCGTTATTAACTTTTATGCACCATCTCCCTGACTTATCAAATTTCACCCCAAACGATTTGGACCAAATATTGATGGAGGGTACAGATTTGTACTCTTTCATACGATCACAAGGAAGAGGTGATCCTGCAACCGGATATTTATCACATAGAGATTTACCATCAAGGTTAGGGGATTGGGATAATCGTTTTAGAGATGTACAGTACTTTTTTGATAGATTTTATGGACCTGTCGATTCACAAAATGTATTAAATTATGAAGCTGGCCAATTGTATTTTCAGGATGCATTTTCTGATAGTTTACGTATTTCCTCCTTTTTGTTGATGACATTTTCTGATAATGCTATTGCAGTGTTTCATAATAGTATGCATGATGTAGTCTATGTTTTTGATTCTCATCAAAGAAATTCTATAGGGTTACCAGATAATGTACATGGTAATGCAGTTTTACTTCAGTTTGAATCAACCGATGAGTTTCTTAGCTACATTTTAACAGCATATAGAAACAGTAATTTTGAAATAACTCCTCTTCATTTCTTGTGGTATCCAAGTGGAAATTACATACACCGTAACAAACAAAATAAAAGCAGTACTGGTGTTTCAGAGGGAAAAAAATTGAAAACAAACACAAGTTCATGTCAGTCAATAGGAACAAATGAGTCGTCCCATGGATTTGACCCAGCAGATAATTTCCATTCATATTATAGAAAAAAAAATAAATCTAAAAAGAGAAAGAAGAAATACCAATTGAATAATGATAAAGCAAATAATTCTAATTGCAATTTTATTGAGGAAAAAGAAATATATGATTTCATTGATTTTGAAAATTTCCATGAACCAGATGATAGAGATGAAACACCATTTGTTGCTTATGTCTGTACTATAAATACGAATGATCATGAAATACAAAATGATGAAATTGACTACTTGAATGATGCAAGACATATTTCATCTTATGAAAAAGCAATCAGACAAATACCAGAATATCATTGCGTTTGTTGTGAACGTATTTTATTTTTAGAGTCCGTTTATCATATTGATCAGAATATAACAGTTTCAAATATTACTTATTCCCAGAATGACATGTATTGTAATTTGTGTTGTTCTCTAATAAAGAGAAAATCTATACCTTATTTGTCATGTAAACAAAACCTTTTAACTGTTGATGATCCACCAATTGTATTGCAGTGTTTAAGTACAGTGGAAAAAAGGTTGATTGCATTAGTTCAAATTTTTATGACTTTGATCATCTTACCAGGAGGTCAGTTTGGTGAAAAAGGTTTAGTTTTGAATCTACCATCAAATGTTCAAAAAATTGCTTCACAATTGCCAAAAAAAAATGAAAATGTAGATATATTATTTATTCGTTACCTGCATAACCGTAATTTAAACATTGCAAATGATAACACTAAACATTTTGCTTG
The DNA here is from genome assembly GCA_028566495.1 of Lithophaga antillarum. Taxonomy (NCBI): domain Eukaryota; kingdom Metazoa; phylum Mollusca; class Bivalvia; order Mytilida; family Mytilidae; genus Lithophaga; species Lithophaga antillarum. The sequence continues at coordinate 15,322 of JAOXYI010047848.1, read as the reverse complement.
TCCTTCAAAAATATTGGCAGCACTGAGTTGGTTGAAGGAAAACAATCCTCTTTATGCAAATGTTGATATCAACGAACATGATTCTGAATGTAAACCATCTTACATGCATAATATTTCTGATATCATGTCAGATTTGGAACAATTTGCAACAACACCAATAAATTGTACCCTTCCAAATGCTAGTATTACAAACTATTTGAAAACAGGCTTTATTGATGTTCCTCATATTACTGATAAACCTGTCAGTGTTTATGAATTGGATTGTGGTGAGGAAATGGCTTTTCCTTGGTTATTTCCTACTGGTAAAAATGGTTATAATTTTGATAGACCAATTAAAATCACAAGATCAATGTACTTTAAACAAAGATTATATCACAAAGCCGGATATTTTCGGAAGGACTTAACCTACTTACTGCATGCTGCTGTAAGTGTGGATTTTGCTCTACTCAAGTCAGAAATTAATGTGAACATGAAAATTACAAAAGGCCTGCATAACAGAGAACAATTTACAGTTGGCGATTTGAAAAATATGAATGAAAGCAATGCAGTTGGACATAATTCTTACATGTTCATGAAAAATATTCGAGGGACTGTTGCATATTTTAGAAATCAATTATACAATTTGTTAGCTATGTTCAAGTGTTATGGACCACCAACACTGTTTATGACACTTTCTGCTGACGATTTACACTGGACTGAGTTAGGTATGGCATTAAAAAATTTAGATTACAATGCAGCTAAACAAACTAAAAATTTCATGAATGACATGAGAACAGATCCATTAATAACAGCAATGCACTTTGAACAAAGATTCAAAGCTTTAATGAAACACATTATTAAATCTGGTCCTGAGCCCTTAGGAAAAGTACTTGACTATTTTGCACGTGTTGAATTTCAAAATCGTGGGAGTCCTCATATTCATATGTTTTTGTGGATAGAAAATGTTCCAAATGATATTACAGAAGAAACAGTACCAGAATTAGTCAGATATATTGATCAAACTATACATTCAACTGTACCAGATGTAAAAGAAGATAGCGAGTTAAATTTTCTTGTACAGAAGTTGCAATCACATAGTCATACTTCATACTGTACAAAAAATTTCAAATCATCATGTAGATTTGGGTTTCCCAAAGTTGTTTCATCATCAACAAAAGTTTTCGGAAATATTCACTTTACTAATAAAAATAAAGGAAAGTTTTATCAAACTCGTCGAAGTAAACATGATGTTATGATAAATAGTTACAATCCTATTATTTTGAAACATTGGCGAGCAAATATGGATATCCAAATGATTTGCAATGCTGAAGGAGCTGCATACTATGTATGTAGTTACTTATGCAAGTCCGAACCGGATGAATTAAAAAATGCACTTGGTCACTTGATTAATCAAGTTTTTCATGATAACCCCACGATACCAAAGTTTCAACGCTTGCTTAAAATTGGCTTAACTGTCTTAAGACACAGAAGAATGAGCACTCAAGAAGCAGCATACAGATTAAGTAATCTTAAATTAATACACACTAGTCGTACTTTCATTTACTTGAACACAAGGCATCCTTCCAAGAGATATAAAATGCTTAAAACTAAGAAAGAATTAGATAAGCTAGATGATGATTCTACCAATGTATTCCATTCCAATATTATTGATTATTATCATGAGCGTCCAGCATCTTTAAACGACATGTGTCTTTTTAAATTTGCTTCATGGTACACTAAGTGTTATGATCAGCCTACGAAAGAAAGAAAAAACTGTCTTGAAAGAATTTATATAACAAATTATGATATATGTATGAGAAAGACTAAACGCCCATGTGTAGTACGTACACCAAATTTTCCACCTTCATCTGAGGATTATTTTTATTCTTTTCTTTTCTTGTTATTGCCACATAGATCTGAAAGTGAACTTATACAACCATATTTATCAGCAAAAGAAGCATTTCTTCAGAAGGAAAACTTTATGAATAAATCTGTTGATTTCACATATTTCTCATTTGCAGAGCAAATTGAAAACACTATTAGAAAAATAAACATTGTAGATTCCTTCAATGAGAGCACTCAAAGTAATGACACAAATGCATTTAATGCCTTTACAAATACAGATTTTGATAATCTCTTTGATTTTTTATGTGAAAGAAATAATGACACTAAAACCAATTTAAATGTTGACAATCATACCTTTGATGATGATTTGCATATGCATTCATTGACGTGCCTGATGTCAGTTGATGAGTTTAAAAATAATCTTCGTAGTATGACATACTCTCAGTTACAAGCTTTAGAATTCATAAGAAAAAAATTTGAAAATAAATTGCTTCCTTTTCATATATTTTTGACTGGTGGTGCTGGAGTTGGCAAAACATTTACAACTAAGATAATTATTGCTTTTATACAACTTTATTATTCAACTGTTCCAAATTCAAATCCTGTTGTAGTTTGCGCACCAACAGGTACAGCTGCAAGTAATGTAAATGGTAGAACCTTGCATGCATTATTTAAAATTCCTGTTGCAAGATATCTTCATTATGGATCATTATCAAGTTACAGATTGTCTGTGTTGCGCAAAGAATTTGAATGTGTACACACAATTGTGATTGATGAAATAAGTATGGTTAGTGGCGAGTTATTATCATTTATCAGTAGAAGATTGTCAGAAATTAAAAATGATGATCGTGTGTTTGGAGGTTGTAATATAATTTCAATTGGAGACTTTTTTCAATTGAAACCTGTAAAAGGATCTTTCTGCTTTAAAAATAAATTAATATGGGAACTTTTTGAACCAATATTTTTGACTGAAAATGTGCGTCAAAGTCAAAATAGTAGTTATTCATCTTTATTAAACAGAATACGCCTTGGTTACCCAAATGAAGCAGACATAAATATGTTGAAATCTAGACTAATATACAACAAACAGAACAATTTTACTGACTATTTGCATATTTTCCCCCTTAGAGAGCAAGTTGAACAAAACAATGAAATTCATCTTCACAAACTTAAAAAATCAATATTCAATGTCAAAGCACTTCATTATTTTAATAGTAGTGATAAAAATGCATTAGGAGAGGTTCCTGAAGATTTAATACCATCATCAGATTCAGATGTTGGAGGCTTAAAAAAAACTTTAGATATTGCAGTTAATGCTAGAGTAATGTTGACAAGGAATATAAACACTGCAGAAGGATTAGTCAATGGTGCTACTGGAATAGTGACTGACATTGAATTTTCTACATCAGAGATAAGATTTCCATCAGTTATATGCGTAAAATTTAATAACACTAGCATTGGCAAAGTTGTTTGTAAAGGTGACAACACCATTCATAGTTCAATTTCAATTTATCCAATAGAACATACATTTTTAAATGCTGGAAGATACATAGTGAGAAAGCAATTTCCTCTTATATTAGCTTGGGCTTGTACCATTCACAAAGTTCAAGGTATTTCTCTTGACAAAGCAGTAATAGATATAGGAAGTACAGTTTTTGACTATGGTATGGCATATGTTGCATTGAGTCGTGTACGAACATTATCAGGTTTAGTTCTGTCAAGATTAGATCCTTTTAAAATAAGAGCAAGTGATGTAGTGCTTGAAGAATATGAAAGATTGAGAAAAATAAATCGCAAGAATGAAAATGATAATTGACAATATTCAACTAAAAGATGCTCAATACATAATTATGCCCCCCCCCCTTTTCCAAAATAAAAATTGCAAGACCTGTTAATTGTATTTATAGTTTACTTTCACAGATCCTTTGAAATTTTAGCATGTTGTTGGTATTGATGATTGCAGAATACCTTTCAGAACTGTTTCCATTGGACTCAAAGTCCATCAAAGATGGCGGCCATCAGCGAACATAGTTCTAACATAGGGCCTTATGTTAAAACAATAAAAAAAATTGTTGTCTGAAACTGCATTGCCAATTGGTCCCAAACTTTGATTAAATGGTACTTGGATGGTTCCTTTTCAGAATTATATCAGTTGGACCCAAGGTTCATCCAAGATGGCTGCCATCTGCGAATACAGTTTTAACATTGGACCCTTATAATGGTAAAAACAACGAAAGTCTGAAACTACTTGGCCAATTTGGACCAAACTTAGGTCATGGTCATCTTATCGGTTGTACCATCATTGTGGAACATACTAGTTAAACATCAGAATTTGTGCAATTTGTGCAAATATGTGTGATGTTTATTTTCAACCTTTCACTGAAAAATTCTTAAGAATTTGTTTAGTTTGTGAGTAAGTCTGCCCAAGTTTTACATCAGTAATTGCTTTCATAACATACATGTAGTTATTACAATATAAACATGTATGACTTTACAATGTAGTTTGTAAATATTTGTTATTGATTTATGATTGTTTGATGATTTGTTGTAGATATACATGTACATACTTTAAAGATTTTTAATTTTCTTTTGTTGTTAGGCTGGCAATAGTGTAACAGTCAAAAAGTTGAAAGTCTTGAAAAAATCAGATAGTATATTGACATACCTGAATACAAAATCACAGAAGCAAATGAAATATTTTAATGTAATTGGAGCAAATGGCGAGGACATATACCATATGAGAGTTTACCTTGTGGGAAAATTTGACATGCTACAAGAAGGCCTTTGTTACAAATTTACAAACCTGGTAGAGAAAACATCAAGTGAACTCTGGGTAACCTCTGGCAGTACCATTGCTTACACCTCATTGGTAGAAACTACTGAAGGATTAAATATACCTCCACTACCAGAAAACACTCCAAAAGATGGACAAAGTTTGAAATTGTCAGAAGCCTTGAAGAGTCCATCAAAATCTGTGGTTTCTGGTAAAATTGTTAAGGTTTGTATAATTTTGGTCAAAGCAGTTTACATACAACTTGTACAAGGACAGGCTATGATTTCTGCAAAACGATACATCACTTAATCATAATCATGTCAATCCATGGTGAAGTTGCAAGAAATTACTTGAATATCAAATGTTTTGTCGAAAGAAAATGAAATGATTATTTCTTGAAAAATACACACAAAGAAATAAGAAATTGGAAAATTGCTTAATGTAAACGTACACAATGTTTAATGTATCATTTTGAAATAATGATGTTCTATTTATAATTTTAGGTCTCTCCAGCAAAACTGGTTCAGGATGGAACCTTAAGTGTGAAATCTATAATACTGAAAGATTCTTCATCTACAGCTAAAATTTGCTTATTTGGTCAAAATGCAGAGACTGATTTCCAGGAAGGCAACACTATTGAAGTAACTTCAGTCTACCCAAAGATGTATCAGAACTGTCTGCAATTAACATCAACCTCAAGCACTAATTGCCAGGTATGTAACAGTGAATGAACGTGAAATATCCATACAAGAAATAAGTTGAAATAATGTCAAATTGAAGTAAGAGTAAAACATTGGTGCAGAGAACTTAATTCTACATCGTTACTGTGAAGTACTTTTATTCATAAATTACATTTTTTTTTCAAAAACATGGTGGATTTGTTGGTTTTTGAATTTGTGGATTTAAAATCAATATAGTAGAAATCTATTGAAATTATGTATTTTGTTGGACACTTAAATTCATGTTAAAGTGAACCACCAAATCAGCTAAAATTAATTCCCCAAAAATTAGTACTTTTACAGTATCAATCAAAATTAACAATATAAAATTAAATGTAATCCGAATGTGTTCCGTAATTAGAGAAGAAAAGGTAAAGAAGATTATGGTCTTGACAATCAGTTGTTTTGCAATTTACGATAATACCATCTTTTTATGCAATGTTCAAGACTAGATTTGTGCATAATTATTACCAGTATTTAACCACTCCAGATTACAAAAATATTTTATTAAAAATTATCAATAAAGTAATCTTCACAAGTTAATGAATAGCATTATCTTTTCTTTTTTACAGTTTTTGCCTGAAGAAGGTAACATACCTGACTTAACAGATGAAGAAAGAAAACACTGGGATCAAGATTCAGATTTTAAGGACTCCAATGACAACAATGATTACCATAAGATGATAACTCTCACAGACATGTTAGAAGTGGACCTGTATTCTGTGTGTGCTAAAGAAAGCAAGTGATCTTTTTCCAAAATTAACTTAAGAATAAGATTTGAATTTTTTTTAAATTAACATCTGTATCACTACTTTTGATATCATTATATAAATCACAAGAATCTTAACTGTTTATACCATAATTTTTATGTTGATTTCATGCAAACTTGTAATTCAAGTCTTAAATAAGCTTACAAAAATTTGAAGCAAACATATCTTGCACTTAAACATTAATTCTTAGTGTTCAAAATTTTTTATGAATACCTGATAATGTCATATTTCTTTTATATTAGGTTGCAGACAAAAGAAGATGAAAGATAACACCTGCCCGACATGTCATGGTAGTGATATTAAAGATGAAAAATACTTTAAAGCCACTTTTCTGTACACAACTGATATGAAAGAAGATCATAAAATAACCCTCTTCAAAAGTACCATCCAGTCTATTCTGCAAACTAAAGTGGAGTGCAACACAAAAAGTCAGTTAATACAGTATCTTGTTGAGAAGCTGCCAATAGAGTTTTCTGCATGCATTTCTCCATCAAATGCAATCTACAACATTAGAAAAATGTAAAGGCACTGACTGCCATGTGCAAACAAAGGTTGCTATATTTTGATGTTAACTACCATATCAACCTAAGCATAATTTTACCTGTCATAAGAAATTCTTGACATTGTTCCCAACCTTATGTACGATATATTTGTCTTTAATATCTTTTATTCTAGTCATTTAAAAATAATCTTGATGTTTTTTCAATCATTTTTAAAAATTTGTGCCAATTTTTATGTTTTTGATTTTTTTTGTTGGAAACAGTTTTGTTTGTAACAGAGGTGCTGATTGTATATTGTATTTTTTTAAGTAGGAGTTGATCATTTGACATAATGTGGATATAATGTTTTTATAGTTGAAACTTGCTATGCATGATATTGCAAAATGTTAACTGTGTTTGTAAAACCATTTCAGAATTTTGCGTCCATATCACAAAATACTATAAAGTGTTTATATATTTAATTAAATTTCAACATCAAAATAATGAATCAGAAAAAGAATTTATTACTTTTATTTCCATGAATACAACACCAAAGTTATTTACCATGCCTAGCCAGGCAAGTGTCATTGAGGGTAAATAACAGTCAAAGTTACACAACAAATTTTAGTGCATTACATTATCTGGTAGTTGTATCGTTGAAACGGTTAGACCAAAAACAAAAACTTGTCCAAAAAGACTTGAAAGTTCATGGTACAAATAATGGTTATCATATGAAGGTCATGTCTGTTTCATTCAAATATTTTATTAGTTGTATCAATTTTTGTATATTTTGGAAATTTTTGTTGAAAAAAAAAGAACAAATTGTGTATTGTATTTTTGTATTTGTGCATGCAGTACAAGTTGATCATTTGACATAATTTTGATTAAAATTGTTTTCATGATTTATTTCTTCCACATATCTGATTATAATGTACAATTTGTTTATAAATCCATGTTTAATTTTTGCTTTCATACATTTCATATGCAAATTTCCAAAATTACCTAATTACTAAAATTTTGATATCAAAGTAGTGTAACAGAAAGATAAACAAAATCTAAATATATATTATTCATGTCAATTCAAAACACAACTTCTTTTTATTATTCTTTAGCAGTGAAATAGAAGATAACATCTTTGTCATAGAAACACATTTCTTTGTAAGTCTTTGATATATTTTTAGCGTATCTCAAGCAAATCTCATTTTTTTACATATCAGTATTACATTTTGTATACATATTGTTATTTATATAATTTCCTTTTCCTAGTCATTAAACATAGATCTGACTTTGTTGAACTTATGTTTCGTTTGTGCCAATTTTTTTATATATTTGAAGGTCTTTTATTGGAAACTGTTTTGCTGGTAATGGAGCATAGGTGCTAATTGTTTATTGTTTTTGTTCATGCAAGTTGACAATCTTACAAAGTTTTGACATATTGGTTTTTTTTATTATTTAAATCTGCTATCCATTAAATTTAAGAATGTAAAATGTTAATATTAATCTTGTAAAATTTATACCTCATTTCTAATTTTATCAAAATACAATAAAAAGAATCTGTTTACTGACATTTCAACATCAAACAAAGGTTACAGGAAAGATTGATTTCTGTATTTTTTCTGTCAGTTATCATTGTTCAAGAAGTACAGTTTTTACTGGTGACACAAGTAATTTTTAGAATGTTTCAAAGAATTCTTGCCATTGTTTACATGTATTAGTATTACTTTGAAAGTTTTATCTATAAATTTTTTCTACTAAACATTTAAACATATTTGACTTCTTTTGTTCATCATTTACCAGTTTGTATTAATTTTACATGAAAGTTCTTTGTTAGAAACTGTCTTGTTTTTTGACAAAATATTGCTTGTATGTTATTGAGTACACATGCAATTGACATTAAACATCTGACAGGAGTTTGGATGTATTGTTTTTATAATAGATAGTATTTCATTTTAGTGCATTGTTACTTTAGTAGCTGTTAGTGAATTATAATATTAGTGGAATGTACCTGTATTTTTAAGAATTAGTTACTAATAAAGTGTTTAACTAAAGTTTATTTTAATTGTCAGACCCTCCCGTCACACAGAATAAGTGTATATTGGATTTATTTGGTATATTTTCAGGTAAAGCTTTGATGTGTTTTATTCCCAGCTATAAGTGACAATTTCACCAAATTTATTGTTGTTCGTTCATTCATGCCCTATCATATCTGTATATCGTAAATATGCAATGACATAGAAGTATCATATGCAACTTAGTTATGATGAGTTTATGTCCAAGTTCAGATCTCAGTAACCATGCAGCCTAGGATCATGTAACATGGTGCTGCAATGCATCTTTGGGAGTACGTAAGCATCCCAACCAAATTAGGTCAGTTTGACTTAGTTTCACGCTTCAATGACTTTGGTAAAACTTGACTTTGGTCAAGTTTTATGTCCGTGTTAAGATCAAAGTTACCATGCAGCCTAGGATCATGTAACATTGTGTGGGAATGTATCTTTGGAAATCTGAGCATCCCATCCAAATAAGGTCAGGATGACTTAATTTTCACGCTTCATTGACTTTGGTTAAGATTTAGGTTTGAGCTCATATTTCAAATAACATAATAGATCGGATCTTTTAATCTTGCATGCACATGTACATGTATCTGAATGAGAAGACAAACATCCAACAAGAATTTGGTCACTGGGATCTAGATTTCATGGACGAATGACTTTGTTTAATTTACATCCAAACTCATATATCGGGTACTAAAAGGGATATTATCTACAGATGTGTTTCAAGGGGGAGGCAATTATCCAACAAAATTAGGTCACTGTGATTTTGATTTGATGCTTCATTGACTTAGTCTGCAGTTTAACTGCTGCTGTTGTAAAATACAAACTTCGTAATCAATGATTACCCTCCAGTTGAGATTTGTTGGATCAAATAGAATTTGTATTTTAACAAATAACAAAAACATTTTCATCAAGTATGGTCATGAGATAGGAAATGCTTATCATATTTTTGGTATGCATTTTTTCAAAATTTCATAAACAAATTACATTCAAATTATATGGAAACTAAGCTTTGTCAAACAAGATAACCTCTGTAATATTGGTGATATTCCTCTAATTTTCATCGTTGAATCATGTGTTATGAAGACTAGTTTTGGTAGTAATAATAGAAAATGGAAGATATGGAATGATTGTTCATGAGACAAACATCCACTATATCATAGATAAATTTATACCTCTACAGGTAATTGTGTTAGACTATCAAAATCAACAGCAAAACACTTTAATTCAAATATCTGTCACACATATCTGATAATGTTTTAATGGATGTCTTCAGGTAGTGCACATTCTGCATTTTGTATTGCAAATTTTTTTCTTCCTTTGAAAATTTTTTTACCCGGCCCAAACATTTGGTGCGTGCACCAATTAACTCTCTTGTATTTCATGATATAATTATCATGCCAGCTCAGGTCTGTGTAACTGCTGTAAATATCATAGCGTGTACATAACAGGAGAAGATAACAATTCATTTTTCATATGTGAGTTTTTTATTTTTATTTTTATAATATTCAACAAATCATCTGATTGTACAGATGGAAGAAGAACCTATAGCAATGGCACCTGTAAAAAAAACAAGCAAAAAAGGAATGGCATACGCTAAAACAGTGTATACAAGATGGCAATGTCTCAATGCTCCCACACTCATTGGTCCGATACTCATAAGTCAAACCCACCAATAGTCCTACATTCATTGATCTAACACATCATTATTCCGACAGCTCAACAGTCCCATAGTAAATATGTATATTTTCTCCTGTTATTACCGAGCAAAGTAAAAAAACATAAACATTTTTTGTATGTCTATGTATTCTACATATAGAAATGTACACTCTGCTTGAGAACTAGTCTATGATCAAGGTAGGCCAGTAGATCATTCCACCCGGATCCATTTGGAATAACTTTTTCAGACTCTTATATAAACTTGAAATTTCATATGTTTAGAATCTTAATTTTGACATATTAAAAAAAATGACTATTTTCTGGAAAATTTGGTAAGGACAGATCTAGATTTTAGCTCCGACAAACAATCGGGACAATACTAAATATCAAAATCAGGTATGCATTTTTAAGCTTTAACTGATACCATACATAATACCTTTTTTTTTTGCTACATACTTTATGATACAATAACCTAAATCTGAAGTCAAATTATAGAAATCAAGCAAACTCCGCACAAGAATTTGTCTTATACGCAGATATACACTAGTACACAGTTTAAAGCAATATTAGTTCTATCTATTGAGACTTCAATAAGAGAACATTGCTCCCGGAAAGAAGGCCAATGTAAGGACAAATCCAGGATTTTCTAGAAAGGGAGTTTCAGGCATGATAGAGGGGATTTCAAGCGTATTATTTATGCTTCTCACAAATTTAACTACTGGAAAAACTTTTCCGACCTAAGAGGAGAGATGAATATCAGGATCTGATAGATTTTGTTGTTGTCAAATAAGGTAAAAATGATATATAAATATATAAATAAATATGAGACGTGACTTTTCGAACTGCACTAAACCTTAAAGAAATAATTAAAAGCAAAACCGGAATTCAACGAATTTTCTAAATAAAAATAATTACAAAAAAAAATGCTATTTAATTTGGTGATATATCTATTTTAAGAAATAACAAGTGTGTTTTTTCCGGAGTACTCAAGTTTGTTAACAGTTTTAATTTCCTCTTGATGATGAAATAAAGTTTGATTTAAATCACTGAAAAGTTTCTATAAAGTTTGGCTTAAATCACTGCAAAGTTTCTATATAAATGTCCTTACTCAGACTTTTGTCAGTACAAATCTGCGTACTGCTTAGTACGTGCTGGTCTATTTTCCTCAGGTATGTATACATTTTGTTTATTTTCTATTTGAGAGAATCTAATAATTCTGTAAGATTTTATCCAGTATGGTATTGAGTAACTTTAATGCAAAATAGATGAATAGCCTTTAAACTCATAAAGGTCCGTTATATATGGCTTAAGTATTGCTTATAACTGAAAAAATAAAAAGCTACTTTGTTAAATTCTATTTCAGATTTCTAAGCTACGTGTCAAAAATTAACAAAATTGTCATTGGCGTGCCGCTTTAAATTCGAAAATAGAATATTTCCGGCTCCAGCTCAGTGGTATTTATTAAGGGACACAGAATTTATTTGGTTTATGATTTTATGTCAATTTATGTTAAACTAAAGGCTCTATATTTACATGTTACCAGGTAATCTCTAATTCTAAAATGGATATTGTTAACTGAAACATCATTGTGTCAAAAAGCACGGATTCCATTATAGTTTAAATTGAAAAACTTCTTTTCTCTTTTAAATTTCTGTTTTTTGGGGGGTTTTGGTTTTTTTTTAATTAGCTATACACTTTAGTAATAATATATAGTGTGAATAAATAATATTCAACTAAAACTTCATTTGTTCTCAAGGATTAAATACACACAGGTAAAAATAATATCAAAGCAATTTTCAAAGCAATAAGTGGACATAAATACATATACTTCATAGATAGTATCAAGATTAAGACTCATTTTGGCCCAACTGACCCAAAGATTGATGTACATTATTTTTGTTATGACTTGCTTCCATCCTCGTCGTCTCCAGTTTTTACTTTTCACATTTTCATAATTGGACCAGCGAAATAAAACTAAACTAAGCAGAAATTATTCTTAGAACAAGGAAATCAAGATACGTTAAAATGAAATATTTTCTCCGAGAGAAGCAATCTCTTGTTCCACTATAAACTCAAATTAAATGATATATCTTATTTCCTTTTGTCACATGAGGAGTCAAAGTACAAATTGAAGCCAGGACCCATATTGCTATAGACTGTCACAGAAAAGGTTTTTTTTTTCTTTTCACAGGTAGACAAATATATAATAATATTATTCATGAAGCGTTTGTGGAAGACGCAGATTGAATTATTTTTTCAAATGGAGTCTCACCCAACGGTCCACGGACCGAAAGTGTAACCGATCAATAGTTTTAAATATTTCTGAGAAAACGTTTAATCAATTCTTTCAGTGTGCAGATTCGGAAGAGCAAACTCAATCATTTGTACGAACAAATTTTTGTGTGATTGACATTCACTAAGACTGATACCCGGGGAGGTCCGGAGTTCAACTATATCTTCAGTAGAAAAATTTTTTTTTCTTCAAGCCTGTAAAAGTATTAGTGTATCACTATTTCAAGTGTGAGCTCTGAAACTTATTTTCTTAGCAATATAATTATGTATTTAGTATCCTCACTTAACTGGCATATAGCCTCTTTGTATTATAAAGTACTATAAAGTTATATAGTATATGTAGAATATTTAGGCTTCTAATACCATTTCCTAATATGTTGTGAAACGGTAGCATATAGTTGGATTTTTATGTATTAATACATAAATTAACAACACGAAAACTATGTTATTAGATTTTTTTACACCAAAAATATTATAAGTTTGCAATAGTATGACGGATTCTAACGTTACAAAAGAGCGTTAAAAATTAAATTGCTCGAAAGGGCTACCATACATAGAACAAAATATGAAGGTATCATTTTAGCTTTCTCACAGGAATGAAAAAAAAAAATTTTGGTCCACATATGAACCATCACTTGCAAGTAAATAACCGTCTGTGGTTTGTCATTCTTGATTTTTTTTCTTTTTTGGTGTTATTTTTCTGGAAAATGATTTTCAAAACAAGGAACAAACACATATAAACTAAATTTTTAAGATTATCGATATTGTCTTATTTTTTTTTAGTATTGCATTTCGAATATGAAATCCAGAAGTAGTCATGTTTATAAGTATAGATTACATCTAACTTTCAATTTTATTTTGGAATTCCCCAAATTTATACAAAGAGAATATTTTCTGCAGATATTTGTCTGAATAGATTGCTGTAAAATCGAAAATTAAATTATATCACAGTCTAAGTAACGTTATTATATCTTTAATACATTTCTAAAATTTTATATTACATTAGCTAACATATTACAGTTTTAAGCTAGTTTAGAAGTATTTTTATTTGAGGATAGACATTTTTGAAAGATCATAACGAGGAATCATAGAATTGAAAAACTTTCCATTTTACAAATATCTAAATTTGATAAGGAAATGTAAAATATTAGTTACTAAAATCGAAAGCGAAACTCAACTTTTGTTCAATTTATATGAAAAAGAAAAATTGTATCTATATTAGTAGTTTTTACAATAATTAAGAGACATATCCTTCCGATAGTATTAGAATTTTTTCATTATCCGTTTTGAATCCCATAGAGGATGAAATTAATCAGATTTCTCTTTGAAATCATATCTTGTAGTAATATTAGTTAACAATGTCAAACTTTACTATTTACGTACGTACCATACGTGGTAACCCAAAGGGACTTTCAAATATATTTCGATTTTACAAAAATAGACACATTAGTGAATTATCCCTGATTACCGAGTATGATTAGGTAGATAATAATTTTAACAAAGTAAAATAACTCATTGATAATTTCTTAATTTTTAGACTGGTTCTCCTATTGAGTTATATTAGTGCAAATTACATATTTTCTCGAGCGTACCTGATGAAGGTTACTCCAGAAACACGTGTCGTGCGCACTGAAATTGGTATCATACGTTTATATTAAGCTTAAGACATAAACTGTTAAAATGCTTTAATGCTCCATCAATACGGAAAAGGTAAAGAGTTAAGGAGTCACCTTATATGTGAGTGAAGGGGAGACATGTGTAAGTTCAAAACAATAGTTCATGTTAATTGGTAACTGCTTATAGCCAATGCGGATCTGGAAATTTTCCCCTGAATTTGCGGAAATGGTATCAAAAAACAAAATAAAGCCAAACATGCCTTAAAAGAGTCATAATTTGAAACCGTCATAATTATCTCAGTGTTGCTGTATAATGCTCTTATTTTTGATACAACAGGTGGTAACTCGATGATGCAATGAATCTTCCTCACTGTGCTGACACTGAAAGGCAAAACGAACTCAAAACCGTCTGTCAGCAAAATAAAATAAATAAATGACATAAACAACTCAATCGATTCTGTTCTGACAAGTGCCTAACAAACACTGTATATAACGGAAAATTTCATTTTCAAAACAGATTTTCATATAGTAATTGTATATAAATGAGCATTTTAGTTCCTTTTCCGATCCTTTGTGCATGCGTATGACTGTGCTGTCTGTAAAAGTAATTTATAAGTCGTATTTTAGAACATTATGCTCAAAAGCAATAGCTAGAAGGCTAGTGGTATCCACGGGGACTACTGAATCCACTACCAGAAACATGTATATACCTGGAAGTAGTATCATAACGTACATGACATATACCAATAACGTTTGTCATGATTTAATATTCCGATAAGTTTCCCCGTCCAAAGCCATAAATGTAATGCAAATCACACAACTCTAAGATTCATTTATTTATCGTTTTGTAACCCCAAAGAGTGATTCTGTAATATGTTTAAAATTGACAACCTTCCTCATCAACTGACTTATCTCGCTTAACGACGAAAAATCGGATTTTTGTAGCATTTTACCTTAAAATCATAGCAAAAATGCTATTGTGTTAAACATATAATTCACAGCTACATAAACAATAAGAAAGAATCAAATATTATGTTTTAATATCAAATTAAACTAGAAATTAAGTTTAAAACAATGTCTTACATTCTGTCCTTTGTGACTGAATATCGATAACCTACTTGATGTCAAACGGGCTT
>JAOXYI010047739.1:0-12898 GCA_028566495.1 Lithophaga antillarum | reverse complement strand
GTCGCTATAGTGGACACAAGCCGTAGCTTGGGGCATCAATTCTAAAATGTACGACTCCATACACTGGAGACGCATGTATACTGCTACTCAAAAAAGAAAGTTCACAATCGGAAAATCTTAGTAACTACGTAAATATTATTTTCATATCCATAAAGATAAATTAAAAAATTATGAAATGACCTTGACCTAGTGACCTTGGGACCCAGTTTAAGGTCAAATGGTTAATTGTGATGATCCCAAGTCTCTACGACTGCCTGTTTTTATTTTTAGTGGTAAAATGGTTCGATCAACTATATAAGGGGAGATAACTCCAATAAGAAGTCATCGGAGTCCTTCCATACGTAGCAAGGTTGCTATATTAGACCTGCAACATTTTGGAACAGCGTTTATATCTTTAATGGTGTCAGAGTAGTAGTTCACAAAAGGTTTTCAATGTTCAAGGAGATAACTCTGTATGTCAAGAGAGTTCGATTTGCAAGTGTTAACTCTGGATACATTTTGGAAGACCGATATAACATATAAAATCTCATTTTTATATGTCGTGCCATCTTTTTAAAACTCAAAGCGAAAGGTTGATGGAAGAAAAATAAAAATAAATATGACACCAATTATTCAGAACAATTGAAAGGTTAAACAGAAAGGTAAAAAACTAACAGATAATCAGTCCTTTTTACGACAAATAGTGACCGCCTGTACCTGTTCCAAGGAAAGAAATCTTGTGACAATGCAATCTTGACTTGTAAAAAGTACACTTAGATTAATCTTGTCCAACTGCGATACGTTGATTGATAACAAAGAAGGGTGTGAAAAAGCCTCTTCCTGTCGCCTGAAATAGTGAAAATTATACACTGCTTTTATATTTTCAGTTACCACTATTTACAGTATCCACTCTGTCAGAATACAATGTATAGAAAATTTATTTACAGTTTTGCAAAAATCTCTTCGTGTATGATCCTAAAAATCGACCATCTCTTAACAAAAGTTCAAATTACAAAGTTTTAAGCAGTTTTGTTAAAAATTAAAAATGATCCAGGGCGATACCAAAAAAGGTTATATAGCTCTGGTCGAAATTAAATTCCCTTAAAACTAATGAAAACAAATTTTATTGTCTCAAAGTAACAAAAGTCATTTATTATGTCGAATGTGGTGTGAACTGTTGATATTTGCCACATTTTATTTTTATTTTATTTTTATTTTTTTCTTAAAACCAAGTTGACAAAGAACCAAAGGTTGGGCTGACGTTTGTTTAACGACAAGCTTTCACGTGTTCAGCGAAAGCTGTCAACAGTAGCTGGCAAAATTATTTTCCGCTAGCAAAAAGCTGTCATCGCCCGCCAGCCTTTTGAGAGCCGGGCTTGTCAACAGTTGCTAGAGACTGTTCAAAAAAGCTTTTTAATGTGTCAGCTTCTCGACAGCACTGTATGTTAAGCAGTAATGCTATACATAAACGTAGGTCCTAGGAGTCACATCACACAAATCGATACCCATCCTCCTTCTAGCGTGACGACTATGTCCAATTTTTACCTGCATGCAAGTCTCCAAAAATCCAGAATAGTTAAAATATGCATCCTGCATACTGTACATGCGTATGTATCTACATGTAAATTATTTTGAAAAATAAATGTGAAGAAAAAGGGATATGTACCTTGGTATTCGATACTAAAGAATGACTGAAAGTTTTGGCTGAATCCACTCAGAAGAGGAGGATAACAGACGATAACAGACATAATCCAACAAATAATTATATACATCTATACTCTGTTATCACTCAGTTGAGTATAAAAACGTCAAAACATAAAACTGAAATCACGTGAAATAACTTGTTACTTGAACAGAATAACTGGAAGCTAGAAATGCATATTTAAGTTTATCTGAAAGAATTGTCCCAGATATTTACACTATATACACTCAACAATTTATTGCTTGAATTTCATTAAAAGGGATAGTAGCTTAGGGGCTTACTTGATAGTGCATCGAATGCCCATTAGCATTCACGTTTGCATTTTGTTTATGTGATAAACATATCCTTGATTTTAGGTTCAAATTGTTAAATAAAGATAATCAGAATAGATACCTTACATTATGATGAGGTACGTCTATACTTTTATTGCTGTCAGATACATCACTTTATTATCTAGTACAAATAGTGGAAAAGAAATGTACTATAAGTCTAATTAATAAAAAAAATACAGTTTACCTGCGCAATGTATTTTAAAATATTATTTGTCTCGAAACAAGTACGTAAATGTTCCAGACACTATGCGTATGTAGACCGTTGGATACAACAAATGTGCACGTTGTGCCATACAATACTGTTATGTTCTGAGCTTTAGCGATATCATAGCCTAGGTCGATTTTCATAGTGTACACGACATATATTAAAAAATGTATACAAAGAAGTCTATTTCTTTAAAGTAGAAGACTTTTATTTTATCCAAAGTTAACAATAAAGTTTTATGTGAATGATATATAATACATGTATAGTACTAAATAAATTTTATAAATATAACAAGTTATTGCGCAGTACACCTAAGCATTATCTAAAATAGAAACTAGATTAGATAAATTCATATATTCAGTTTGGAAAACTAGACCAAAACTTGCAAATCCTGGTGGCTTTATTCGAAAACTATATGAAATTTCATTTATTTCTAAAATTCGTCTATGGTATGTAGTTCAGTAAGCTCAGCAGCACATCGAAAGATTACCTTACATTTATCGCTTTTGTACTTGGTGTTTTTTCATTGTACTTCTCTAACGATGGAAAAATACATGGTAACATAGAACTGAACTGATAGATGTAACAAAGCTCTGTTAAATTTAAGTTTATCGTCTTGTTCAGTAATAATTTATGCACCCTTTAGATATGCATATTACGTCAAAGAGATTTTTTTATTTGCATTCAGTTCAATAGACAATCAGTGTTTCAATCAAATGAACTTTTCAATCAAGATTACGTAAATATAATTTAATTCAAACTAAATGTGTAGATTGGCTGAAAAAACCACTTTATTAGTTTTGTGAAAAAAAAAAAAAATTTTAGTAGGAGGTGTCTGAGATGAATTATTAGTAATATAAACAGTACACGTACTTCCAGTCTTAATAATATTTGCCGGAGTGCTTCAGAAATCATGAATCTCATCAAATTTGGATTGCTGTTTTCAGTCTTGACTACTGTCAGAGCTGTGAAATCCGGTAAGTTAGAGTACAAGGTTATTTACACATAAAATTACTATATATTTATTAATAATAACAATTTGGAATTGTTAATAAATATATTCGCTCATATATGTTACATGTAGAATTTGAAAATTTCGTGTTTATTAATTAAAACTGTCTTTGTGTTATCTTGCGAATAAATGATACTCAAAAGAAATACACATTAATAAAATAAATCAAAGTATAACACCCAAAGAGAGCAAAATGGGAAATAAAAACATACATTCAATGAAAGTCTTCTTTCAAATTTCATGCCAGCGTGAGTACTGCTTAAGTGAGGTTAAAAGAAAATACAAATTCTTTGGCTTCAGACCTGCATATCCATGAAATAGTCTCCTCAGTACTAACGTTATGAAATAGCCAGTAAGCGGGTAAACTAAAATAGTTGTCAGAATATACACATAAGCCAAAAGGTATAAAATAAATCAATTAAAACTTCTTCCAATGAGCATATAATGTGAAAATGATGGACTTCAAACAGTTTTTTATTACCTGTAGAGTTTTATAAACAGAATAAATATTTTTCTTTATGTCATTAAAAAAATTTGATAATGAAACCTACGGAATTCCTAGTTCATAATGTAAGAGGTATCCGTATGAACTTGGACAAAGTAGATATAAATACAAATGCAAATAAATTTCTGCAAATTCCTTTAGTCTCGGAAGGCACTATATGGTGTAGTTATATTTCTTACATATAGCTTTATATCACTTTACTTACTGGTACAAACAATAACAAGGCGTGCCCGGAGCATAGCACTATCCGTACACTTAACCTCGGGCTTAACCTCTCTCCGACTCACGGTGTACATTTGTATTTGCTGCTTCTCCGATAAGCACACAACATAAAGGAATAAGAGCAAGGACTGGTCTGCTAGGAGTCAGACTAATGTGTCCGGGTAGGGTGACATATCTTCCTGTGAACTGTCACTGCAGTGAGCTAGCATTATAAAAATCCAACTCACCGTGCTGGTCTAGTACAAAGCAGGATTCATATATCCGTATCATACTAATATGTTCTCGTCTTGAACATGGTTGAAAGATTACCCGGTGGACGATAAGCATCCATCCACCCATCCATCCATCCGATTCACGGTTATTAAGAGAAAGAGTTATTGTTGCTACTTATTTCCAGTAAATGTGATATTGTTTTTAATTTTTGTGTAAGGTAATTCGACATGCTTATATCCGTGCTCTTGGAGGGCAAAGTCTACCTGGTATATCAACAACTTTGAAACCTGGAGTCCTGTCTCACCGTCCAGTGCAGTTTTAAATGTAACCCTACCAAATGGAGGAAACATTACCAATTCAGAATGTATTAAACGTAAAGGACAGTTTTTTATCATAAGGTATATACATATTTTTTTATTTATTTGGTAAAAAGAATGATCAGACAATGTTATATAACAGCGAAGATAAAAATATATGTGAAACATGTTGCGGAGCAGAAAATGATAGTACGAGATTCATGATATACATATATTTCAATTTTCTGAAAAATAATATTGTATTGAAATATTTATGAATTTGCATTATATCTTGGACAATGACGTATGTTTCATGTTCACATTACAAAGGTAAAGCAAGTACCTACTAGGTATTATACTCAGATATAATAAATCAAGAAGACAAGATAAGATACAGTACATGAAATCCTACAAGGACAGTCGTAACTTATGATTTTCCGGAAATACGAGCATAAACATCTTATTCTATTGCTCCTATACTAAGCATCAAGGAAAGTGAGTTTTAAACTGCGTATTTAATCAAGTTTATAATATAGAATAATTATGCACATATATATATATATATATCTAAATGATAAATTGTTTCAATGAACCTCAAATAGATTAATCATGGAAAAGAAATACAGTGGAGTACGTACTCTAGCAAAGTTGTTTACATAAACATCAACTGTCGTTATTCGCAGAATATTTATGACAGCATTTCATCTCTAAAACTGGTTTGTATGTTTAATATTTCTACTTAATTCTAAACGTTTAAATTTGATAACGTCATGTTTTA
Source organism: Lithophaga antillarum (assembly GCA_028566495.1). Classification (NCBI taxonomy): domain Eukaryota; kingdom Metazoa; phylum Mollusca; class Bivalvia; order Mytilida; family Mytilidae; genus Lithophaga; species Lithophaga antillarum. The sequence goes on along the minus strand of JAOXYI010047739.1, from coordinate 7,654 downwards.
CTTTATTATATCGAAAAAATATTTGAAATTATAATAAAAATTCAGATGAGCCAAAGAACTATACAGATATCCTTCTTGAAAGATAATGTTTACGTCTTTACTGCTTTTCAGTAAATTTGAGAAGTATGAATGTTGTAAAGCAACTCCTGTAGCTGATGATTCATGGTACTTGTACTGTACACCAGGTACATTTTCAATCATATAATATATTCTGTTGCTATAATATCTGCTATGAACTCGCTGTCATTGGGAACTTTTAATTTCACTGGCCAGGGTTAAATGTAATATTGTATGGACACCAGAAATGTGTAGACAAGAAGTTAATTTTTCCGTTCACATCAGATTTTTTACCAATACAAGAAAAGTAAAATGCAGGACATAATAAAGATATGGTATGTACCAATTAGCGTGTGGGAAGTTATGGGTAAATATAATCTCCTAAGCAATAAAAATAGGAATGTCTGGAGATATTCAAAATATTTTGCCACAAATGGAATCTAGTTCTGCTTATTACTTCAAGTAAAATTAGGAGAACTCCATTTGCAATTGTGAATCAGCCGTTCTCTGAAAATTTCAATATATGATTTAAAAAAAGGACATAGATATAAAAAGTCCAGTCAGGACTAAAGCACAGAAAAGTTCAATGACGAAACAGCACTTATCTTTTTGTTTTTCACTTCACCGCAATAAAGTAAATCTTAGTTAATAAATGTTTCTTTAAGATGATGGTACACGTAGGTAGATAATACATGAAGGTAAATAATGACATATTTCGGGTAGAAAAAAAACTTATTTAATTCAGAACCACTCTAATTCTAAATGTAAATACTCGGAAATTGCTATTGTCAAAATGTTGGACTTCCTAATCAACAATATGTTTGTCAAATTCGATGAACTGGTTTCTCAACAAACAACTGGATTCCTGTTGCCAACTTATTTCTATACTCGTTTGAAGCTGAGTTTATCCAAGACCTCAGTAATAAGGGGAAGGATCTAGTGCGACCTTTAAATTTCATTTTTGTTTATAGATGAGGCTTTGTCACTAAGTAATTCCAGTTTTGGTGACCATTTGCATGTTATATATATCCATGTGAAGTCAAGACAAATGACAGGAAAGACACGACCAAATCAGCTTTATGTTTAGATGTATTCCTGGAAACTGACACACAGGAATCTTTGCATTCCTGGTTCCCTCCATATGTGTCCGTGTATCGCAGTTGATATGATATTATAAAGCTTTTTCTAAGTATCAAGATTATATTGTTAGGGAATTTCTCCTGTCTACTGTTGTCTTACCCTTGTACTGTCTACTTTACTCCTAATGAATATCTGGGGGAAATAAAATTCATTTCTTTAACAAGCCAATTAGAACAAGTTGTTTCCCCTCGCCTCATGTCGAAAATATTTCCCCACCTATTAATCTGTATATTAAAAGTCTGTTGATAAGCTGAGTTAAACGAGGAATTTAAGTAAGAGATATTTTTTGTGAAGAAAAAAAAAACAAAAAAACAAAAAAAAAAAAACAAAACAAAACAAAAAACAAAAACGTACGATGGAATCAGATTGCATATTTTTGTTGCCTTCAATATTACTGCTAATCTATAATTTTAGTTTCAGTGCATTTGATTAATTACATATAAAAACTGCCCATCACCTGTCACGAACCTGACAAAAAAAATATCTCTTGATAAATGGTATCTGACTGTTAATGAAGTCATTTACATTTATTAGGGATTGCACCGGCAATGATCAAACTAACTGAAAATTCAATTGCTTTCAGGAAAGAAGTATTTTTATTTCAGGAAGTCCACAGTTGATTCGATCTGATAGATTTCAAAATGTTACTTCATTATATGCGATATTTGTACAGTATCTGATTGCATTAGTATCTGATAGTAACTAGATCGGAAATGATCAAAGAAACCGATTATTGAATTTCCCTTTAGGAAGAAAATATTTTTATTTCAGTTTATGAACAGTTAGAAGATTTTTGCAAAATGTGTGATGGTTCAAAGATGACCAGGGGACCACTTCATGCTACAGGTATATAAATATTGACGTTTGCATCCAAGATAGTAGACGTAGTAGCCGAATTAATCAAGTAAATCCATCAAATCCATTCAAAAGGTTATAAATGATACCATATAATGATGATCTGATAAGTTTGTAGTTGATTTAAAATGCATATGTAACAAATTGTATTATTTGTTTGAAGCTATAGAAAGTTATAGATACTAGTAGGACATGTATGATAGTATTTGGGTTGCCACCAGCTATTTATACCTTTAAAGACTTCAGATACCATCAATTGAGGTGTCAGTCTAATGGAATTTCGATAAATTAAGAAACAAAATGTAAGTGATGATAAAAATGTATCGTGTTAACATTTTTTCGTCTAGGATATAAATATGGGGACTTGAAAATCATGGTCGGGATTCGCAGTTGTGCACGTTGGACGGATTAGACCACATCTTAATTTATGTAACAAAGGTGGATATTTCTTTACTACTTGTTTTACTAATCGTTTGATGGATCATTCGCATATTTTGTAGGATGATCTGCCGTTATATAATATAATCACACTTTATTATTATTTTCGTTTATAATTTTTACAACAGTAAAATGACTTGTTCTGCGAAGATAATCATATTATATCACAGTATTGTTTCGAAAATTATGGAATATTTTCGAGTTTGATAATTGCGGATTTCTTGTATTAAATAATAGTTATTTATCTTTAATTGTAGCTTATTTTCATATTTGGTCCTTGTAAAGGTAGTTTTCATATCTGATCTTTTCGAGTTATTATAATTAGGGCCCGGCATCGAAATACGGGACCCCTATAGTAATCACTCTGTCCGTCCGTCTGTCATAGGTTTTGTTTTCCATATCACTTTTTTTGTTATGGGTAAAGATATTGAATTGAATTTTGGTATGTAGTCTTGTTACTGGTAGTTACAGGTCAAGTTCGAGTAAAAGTCGGTGGACCGACTTTAACAAGGAGTTACGGCCCTTGTAATTAGGAAAGTTCATGGAATTAGCCGTTTTCTACACTTTTTTGTTATGGGTAAAGATACTGAGCTGATTTTTGGCATGTAGTCATATTGTAGGTAGTTTCAGATTAAGTTCGAGTTTCGTTTCGGTTGACTGGCTTTTACAGGATTTACGGCCCTCTGACTTCGAAAATTTCATAGAATTTACAATTTCCCGGACTTTTATTATGGGAAAAGCCATTGACCTGATTTTTGGTATCTAGTCATTTCATGGGTAGAGTTTGAGTTTGAGACTTGTTCCGGTTGACCGACTTTTAACGGAATTACGGCACTTTGACTAGAAATAACAGTTTTCCTGACTTTTTTCTTATGGCTAAAGATGTTGTGTTTATTTTTGGCATGTATTCATGTTATGGGTAGTTACAGATTAGGTCAGAGTTTCGTTCCGGTTGACCGTCTTTGAAGGAATTACGGTCCTTGGACTTAGAAAATTTCATGGAATTAACAGTTTTATGGACTTTTTTGGTTATATATTTTATACTGATTATAGGAATTATGCGTCTTGGAAATGTAAAAGTTTACCAAAAAATACTGTAAGTGCTCTGCTTCTGTCATTTCTCCGTAGAATCCAGTTAAATATATGCTGAAGCTTCATGTGAACAATAGCTTAGTCGATTTCAAAACCAGAATTTTTCGACACCAATTACAGGAATTATGTGCCTATGAAAATTTAAAAGTTGATCAAAAACCCTTGTAAGCGCTCCACTGATGCCATACCTCCATGGATTCCAAGCAAATTTCTGTTGAAGCTTTATATCAACAATAGCTCGGTCGAGTTTAAGAACCAGAAGTTTCTGACACTGATCATAGGAATTATGTCCCTTGGATAGGTAAAATTGAAAAAAAAAGAAAAAAAAAACCACTCTTGTAAGCGCTCTGCTGTTGTCTTTTCTCCATGGATTCTAATAATAAAATGTATTTAGCTCTTTATCAAAAATAGGTCGTTCATGTTCAAAAAGTAGATTTTATCGACACTGATTATAGAAATGATGCTTTTGGAAATGTAAAAGTTGACAGAAAAAACTCTGTAAGCGCTCTACTACTGTTATTCCTTCACGAATTCCAGTCATGTTTATGATGAAGCTTTATATCAATAATATGTCAGCTTCGCTTGAAAACAGACATAAGACTTTTTTTGTGAACAACATTTGTTGAAACGATTGCTTTTCGGCGGATAACCATGGAACATCTATTCGTCTGTTTAATGCCTTGATTTTCTACTTTTTTGTAAGAGGATGCTATAGTTTTCAAATCTTTTATTCCTGTTATTAACATAATAACATTGTTAACGACATATTGTGTCTAAAGCCTACGAAAACTAGTTTCTATTAGTTTCTAATCTATTATTGCAATTACTGCATTTCTATATGTATAAGTATGTGTGACATAACAAAAAGAGTTACCGATGCTACATATTATTTAGTATAGAACAGAAGTCAGACAAAAAGTATCTTTGTGACCACAGTTGAGAAAGAAGTGGGAACAATACAGTATCACAAGATACTAAAGTTTATGTGATGTACCGTGTGCACATTTCAACAGACTGTGTTTCATCGTTGGTGTTCGAAGCCAAATATTTGGAAATCTACAGAAAAATCAAACGTTGAGCTTAAAAAAAACCAAAATCACCTCAACATACGATCAAAATTAGATAAAGATACCTTTGCAAGAGGTAGGAATTCAAGGTAAGACCATTACTAAAATTATTATTTTGTATTCATTGTATAACATTCATTTCATAAAGTATCCACAAAATGTATAATTATCAGTTATCATATTGTTTTTTAGCCTCTCCGGAAGTTAACCCAAGACCTCATGCAAAGAATATAGGATGTACCATACCGCCATCTTGTCAACCTACCAAGAAGACTGATATTTTATGTACTGGTAAAGAATTTGAAGACAAAATTGACGGCGGAAAACACTGCAAGAAAAACTAATACAGTGACTAATCTCATTATATAATTAATAATAAATAAAAGCATTAATTACACAATCTGTTTTAGTTACGAATATAGTAACATAGCTTTCTATGCATCAGATGTGCTTATTCTTTATGATTGTCGAGGTTATATATTGTTTAGATCATAACGAAAGGCAGACAAAGAGTATCATGTTCTCATTACATGCTAACCTGTTCGAATTACCGATACCGAGATGTTTAAAGGTAACAGGAAGAGCCAAAAATGAAATAGATCATCACAACTACACAACCACTTTCATGAAGACCAATAAAATAATAGAGACAAAGAATGAAGTAAATAAAAAAATGGAGTCGAAATTTTTCTGTCTTCCAACAGTAACCAGGCTAAACTAGTTCAAATGATCACTAAGCCTCTCCTTTACCTATGTCACATGGACTCCAGGTTCCTCTTATCTAAATATGCACCCGATGTAGTTGAAAAATCAGTAAAAGTGACTTTGGAACTCAACATGTATAAAAAATAACTAAGTTATGAAGACGGTGTATTGGTAGAAAATCATTAAATGTTTTGAGAGAAGAAATGGAAAGCCGATTCTGTTCCATCGTCCAATTTTTCATTTCACTGTCCAAACCAACTATGATTTTCATACATACAAAACATCTTGTTACACAAAGTTAGGAATGAAGATAAAAAACTTATATTTACAGATAATATCACTCATTTGGTAAAGGGAAACAAAGATAATAAAAACTTACTGATAACTGTCTACAGAGATAGAAATAAAAAACGAACAAGTTCTAGAGGAAGGTACGAGGGAGAAAATTTTAAAATATATTAGAAACAAATTATTTCGACAGAAAGTGGATGAAGTGCCAGAAGACACATTAAAGTCGAAGGACTTACCGGAAGGTATATATATTTCAAAGTGTTCAGGGTTAAAAAGTAGAAAGGACGTATGGTAAAAGTATAATTTTACTTCTAAAACAGAGAGGATGAAATATGAAAGTTTTGAACCTATAGTGGCTTGAACAGAACTAAAATAAATTAATATGGGATCATACTTTATATGTATAAGGCAGAAAAAAATAAAACAAAAATTCCTTCTTTTCTTTCAACTTTTATGAAGTGTTTAAATCGGTCTTTAATATTTGTATCACGAATAGAAAATTGGTAAGACAGATTTGTGTTAATTTTCATTTTATTATTATTTTTTTTTTTTTGGTACATGGATTACAAAAATATTTGTGTCAAAACATTGCGAAGTCTTCCGATGTGCAAAGCAGCGAAACGCATTTTTTAGCAAAGTAAAAGATTCAAGTTTGATCCGTTGAGATTAGAAAAAGTTGTGCAAGAATCCGTAATACCCACTACTTTAAGCGAGAAAAAAATAAACACAAAATTACTTGAATACTCTGTCATAAAATTTCTGGTCAGTAAAACTGTATTTAAACTATGATTTATGTCCCTCCTGCAAAGGTATCCTTTGATAATTTGTCTGTTCTTTTTTTTGTAATTTGGGCTTTTTTGGCTTTTCATTGTTTGATTTCCCTTCGATTTCCAAATAGTTGGCCTCGAGCACCAATCCAATGGTACCACCAGCTCAGGGTTTTCTCCAACTCAACTTGCTGAAAGCCATGTAAGCTACTGTCATCACTTGGTGTCCGTCGTTAGCTTTTCGCAATTCAGTGTTGTAAAATTGTCCTTGGGTGGTCACCTTTCAGAATTATATCCAATGACTTCATCCGTCATGCAAAATGCTCGCTGATACTAAATATAGAAAAATGGGTAAAAAATCATTTAAAAATCTGAAAATCTTATCCACTGAAACTAATATCCCAACTGAAACCAAGCTGTGGTGGAATGGTCCTTACGTGGTCCCCTTTCAGAATTGTATCAGTTGGCTCCACCAGTTATCAAAAATAGCCGCTGTTGGGCCGCTGTTACTAAAAATAGAAAAATAGGAAAAAAATCACTTAAAAATCTTCTGTAAAACTACCAGGCAATCCGAATGCATTGTGATCACATACTGAGAGCAAGTTGATCGCACAATAAGTGCAATCTGATCGCAATCAAATGAGCGTTACCTTGCGCTTCCAGTTAGTGCATTCATTGTTCGATGTGATCAAAAAGCTCGCGAACCGTAAGTTATGTGCAACAATGAAAATATTACACGTTCTGTTATAACAGTTTAAATTAAAGATATGATATTTTTTAACTAAGGAGAAAAAAATATTTATTAATTTACAACATCTGAATTATGGTTTTAAAAAACAAACATCTATAATAAGATGAATTTTTAATAAATAATTTTAATAATATTTACTAAAAAGAGAATAATCTTTTATATTATGATATTTTGATCGGATTTTGATTTAATCTCAAAAAGAAAAAAAATCACACACATTAGAATATAAAGTTCAAGATTATTTTACTTATAGGAAATTTAACCTGTGTGATGTAAGACAACTAATTTTGACGATTGATTTTAATTTAAAAAATTTGCTGTGCTTAAAGAAATGTGAACTAACCTGCACGTGTTCAAAATAAATGAAATATTATTTTTGATGAGTGAATCTACCATTGAAATATATAAATTCAATACAAAATTACGAGACGTTTTAAATATCTTTAGACAGACAATTCACGATCTAAATCCTAACCGCAATATACATGGAC